>JASANN010000344.1:289671-483652 GCA_031762395.1 Calameuta pygmaea | reverse complement strand
CCCCCCCCCCCCCCCCCCCCCCCCCCCGGAGAAAGTTGTTCACGGCTTTCGAGAAAACCGTGTACGTAGACCGAAAATTTTATCCGTGGTTAGCACTACCGTTGTTTCGTTGATTGTTTTTATAGATTTTATTAAACCGAGTCATCGTCTCACACGACACTTGATATTTTTGGATTTTTTTTATTTTCCGCAATCTTTTTATTTTCTTTTTCCTCTATCCTGTCACGCATTGACACTCGCGTGACGTCATAGGAAAAATTTCTCGACGTCACGTAATTTCTACATTGTCTTCCGGGGACTCGACTCCTTTATAATACGTCACAACTACGTTCCCTAATTATAGATTATTAATGTTCCGTGTATGGTTAAAACCTGTGGAACTTGACTGGACTTTTGTGAACGGTGCTATATTTATTATAATCTACTCGAGTTAACGTAGAGTGCACAAAAAGCATATATATATATATATATAGAGTCACTGTTGCCCGAATTTATAACGAGTCTTATAATACCCTGCTTACCATAGGAGTCTCTGGAATGCAATGGGAGCATTGATGACGTCATAATAAAACAAAAAAAAATTAAACAAAATAGTGTTAGCGTACGGTAAGAATTTTGAAAAAGAAAAATCCAAAAATATTTTTAAAGCCTCACGGAATTAATAGTTTTGTATTTTTTCCGTCGAGTGTGACAAGGGTGGTAACCATGGGGTGTCGTGAGACACCGTGACGTTGAGCCAGGAGTATTTTTCTAAGTTGCAAACTATAATAAATTAATGACGTTGCATTATCGTTATTAGAGTATATATTAATATTTTTAATAGGAAAGTAAATGAATAATGTTACGATATTATATTATATGGTTCGGCGTAGCGGTCGGTAAGAGCGGAATCTCGTGGGCGTTAAGAATAGGAATGCATTAACTATTGAATAAATTAAAGATTGGGCGAAAGAGATAAAAAAAAAGGGAGAAAGAATTAAAAAAAAAATTGTCTAGCGAAATCCGACGTACATTGGGCGAGCGTTTCCGATCTCTTGCAAACTATATAGATATATCGCGATCGCGATCTTGATTATTGTCGATCGCCCTCGCGATGGATATACAATCGGCGACGAGCGCTCTGTATCGTTAGCGAATAAATCGCTCGGATGATGCTGAGCGATTAGCAAAAAATATATTATATAAATGTGTGCGACATGAAAATTACCTGTAGGTAAATAACGTAAAGTTCATTCGAATGAAAACGTGTTGTCAGTCACCTCACCTATATTATACAATGTCATAATAATAATATGCTGCCATAACATATAAATATATGTCTACGATAATAAGGAGTATATTACGAAAATATTACAAATAAATATGTTATAAGTATATCGATATATATATACACACACGAACCTGTACCAAAAGTATCCATGAATCCAGAATTTTTCAAAAATTTAATTCCGTTGTTCAAATTGACAATATTTTAATTTTTTTTTTTATTTAATATTTTCTTTATACATTCGTATCCTTTTCCAGCGTTTAATCGATACTTTTATCGATCAAGAAGTTTCTTGGGAAATAATACTGGTTTCAAGTCGGCTGGTTTTTCTTCATGAGATTCTGGGCCAACGAGTCTAGTAGAATATATTTATGCTGCTCTCACGCAGAGAATTGGGTTACTGTTCAGTTGGCAGGTACGTAGCTAAGTGTTCGTCATATATCGGTACAGCGTAAATATTTGCAACTACATATGCATATAATATGCGTGATCACTTGTTGCGAAAATTGTTGTTACAAGTGAAAGTCTTTTGGCTGGCGTAATGGGTCGCGCGAAAGTTCAATTGCATCCTCTGACAAAATAACATCTGCGTGTCGTTTGCGTGGCATCTGTACCTAAAATCAAATATGAGATGGACAATTTGATAGTGATTTGTCTGTTTTGAGGAATTTCGAAAAATTGAGGAAAAGTGTTTTTTTTTTATTTTTATACGTTTTTTTAGTTATCTTATGAACCTCAGTGAATAGTCGGATGTATTTTTTGTGCCATCTCGCAATTATGAATGACTATTAGATTTCTCATGAAAATAATACCGTCGATATGCATTCGCTTGGAAATACATTGCGTCAATATGCCGCACGACTTGATTCTTGTTGCACTTTGCAATTATGTGCATTGAAGTTCTCAGACTTATAGACAGTCTCTTTACTGCACTGCGAGAGTTCTATGAAAGTGCATCGCTTTTTTTTTTTAATTATTTAATCATATAATGACAGGTGGTAATCATTTTTTGATAAATTTTTGAACATTTTTTTTTAACCGAAGAAATGATCGGGTCAAAATGGAAATGGAGCTTGGGATTTCTTTTGGGAATTTTGTATCTAACTTTGATGGTCGATACGCAGCGACAGGGTGAGTCATTATTTTAGTTATTAAAATCAATATAATTTTTAATTGACATTTATTCTTATGGTAATATATATTTTTAGGGAGAATTGTACAAAGACGTAAACGAACGATGCATCGTCTGAGTCGAGATAATCTCAAACCAAAAATTTGTTTCGGTGAGTCTGTTTGATTTCGATACAGTAGATCTAAAATGTAAGAAGAAATATTGTAAAATTAATTTTGCAAATTTTATCTAGAATATGTGGGTTGTTTCGTTGATTCGCCACAACATATATCACTAAAACGTCCACCCGAGCACCCTCATGTAATAAATACGAGATTCTTGTTGTATACTAGAACTGAGAAAGAATCACCGGAAGTCATTGAATACGGAGATAGTTTCCGTTCGATTGTCGGATCAAAATTTGATGTTGAAAAAGATCTGAAAGTCATTATACATGGTTACAAGGGCAGCGGAAGTGACGCAGGAGCAATTTTTGGTGCAAGATCATTCCTGGCTTTGGTAAATATTTTGAAAAAAAATTTGTTGACCAAAATCAATGTCTAGCCCCAAAAATGTTTATTCAGTGATTAAGATTTTTCTTTGAATCCAAAAGGAAGATGCCAATGTGATAATATTGGATTGGACCAGAGGTGCAGGTACGACTTACCAAGCGGCTGTAGCAAATACTGAGCTAGTTGGACGTCAATTGGCATTGATATTACTGGATGCTATCAAATTGGGTATGAATCCTGTAAACATTCATATAATTGGATTTAGTCTTGGAGCTCATGTAGCCGGCTGTGCCTCGGAAGTTTTGAAAAAAAGGAATTTACTTCTGGGACGTATAACTGGATTGGATCCAGCATCGCCATTTTTTAAAAATAACCTCGTTCGAGAACGTTCTAGAAAATTGGATGTGTCGGATGCTCGTCTTGTGGATATCATCCATACGGATGGGTCAGAAGTTTTTACCGATGGTTTTGGCCTGCTGAAACCCATTGGACATATTGATTTCTTTCCAAACGGTGGAATCGAGCAGCCTGGTTGTATAGATGTGAAGAATTCGGTTGTAGTCAGTCATTTTAACGGTACTGTATCTCTTTGAAGTAATTTTAATAGGAAATTTGAGAATCTGGAATTTTAAGAATTTTATACTCACATTGCCATTTATAGAAGAGACTTTGGATAGGAAGATTGCCTGTAGCCATTTAAGAGCTTGGAAATATTTTGTGGAGAGTATTCAGACCCAATTTCAAGATTGCAAGTTTACATCGTGGACGTGTAAGCGTGGGGCTAGTTCTTTTAAAAAAGGTCTCTGCTTTCCCAGAGAAGTTACAAATGGACCACAAGAAATGGGATACGCTGCTAATCGTGGACCAAGTGGTGTTTTTTACTTAGTCACAAGATCCGAAGAACCATTTTGCGGTATTGTGTTATAAGAAAAAATTATTTAAAGACGAATTTCCCTATTATGTTTGCATACTTTGTATTTTACAGGAGATCCATTTAGAGCGATTGTAACGACTTCTGAAGTCACGACAAAGACTCTTGGAATGTTGTACATCAATATTGAGCATCAAAATAGTACTACAAGCTTTAAGATTTCTTGCGAGTATGTAAATGAAATTTTATAGGAATATTCATTGAGAATTTAATAAGTTCTGTTAATTAATTTTTATCTGTTTAAGTTTGCCCAGTCCAAAAAATGAGAAGACAACATTTTACGGTATAGCAGCTACTAAATTTCAAAGTTTAACTGAAGATGTAAAAGTTATTCGAGGTGCAATATCGTATCGTGCTGCTGCTGAAAGTATGGAGGAAAATACAACGATCGAATCTAAGTCTATTATTTTACCCATTAAAAAAATAGCTATCGAGGATAGAAAAGGGAATAGGTAAACAGATTTTATAGAATTCCGGCAGTAAGTGTATAAATTTAAAACTATATTATACTTAATGCATTTTTAGGTGGGAATATTGCCAGGAAGAAACTGTAATGCTGGTTGACTGGGAAGACTCCTATTTTGAATTATACAATAAACCATGCACGAATTGATTACATATCCCAGGGTGAAAGATTATAAATAATTATTGCATTTCAACTATACATCCGTACGAGAACTGTTTAGTATATACATTCATGAAGGATTTAATGGTTTTCTGCGAAATAAAGACTTTAAAACATTATTTAAAAGATTAATTGATTAATAATTTGACATTGTTAAAGAATTATTTATTAATTTTTACAGTCTATGAAATAATTCTTGTCAATAATAAACAATTTTATTCCTGAGCGGCTAGGCTCTGGTAATTGTAAAAAAAATTGATTTAGTCAACTCGATAATCGATCTTCGAGTACGAGATAATTTTGTATCTCGCATTCGAGAGCGATGTCCCCGATATCGGCGTCGTTCACGGAACGGCACTATCTTCAAGCCTAACCTCGGTCACGGGGAGTATTTTTGCTGAGCTGGGTTGTTTACATCCCAGAAAGTGTTTATCATCCTCACTCCCCGTTTCCCAAGTGAAACCCAATTTTTTTCTTGCAAAAGCGCGCAAACCTGCGCGCAATATTCATATCGTTATTGTGGTGTGAGTACTCGGATCTCTAGGAAACAGAAGCTTAGCCGGCATCGTTGTAATCAGGATGAAGGTGACGGTTACTACGCTGAGCGACGACATCTTCGTCCTGGACGTCAGCGAGGAATTAGAACTGGAGAACTTCAAAGCATTCTGTGAGATAGAGAGTGGCGTACCGGCGCATGAAATTGTGATTGCCTTTAATGGGCGACCACTTATGGATGATAAGAAGTCTTTACGTGATCATGGAATATGCGATGGGGACGCCGTTATTCTACAGCATATGCACCAAAGAAGCTCTGCTCTCAATTTACAATCTTTCGATGGAGGTCAGGATCCAGTCGATGCTACCCTTCTTTCTTTCTTTCTTTCTTTCTCTTTGTTGTTTATAATCTGGTTGCGCTTCTATTGGTGTACAAAATGTCTTTCTATATAACATGATTTCCATTTGCTTTGTTACCTACGAATCACTTTTTTCAAGAGAACAAAGAAAATCTTTAAGAGGCATTGGAATATTATATCCAATTGCAATGTCTTGATTTTTATTTCTATTTGATTTAATTATGATTAAGTATATTCTTTTAGGTGTACCTATATTGGACTTTAGTTCGATCAGGGTTCCAGGAACTTCAGCCAGTCGGCCTGCACCAAGTTCCAGTACTACACCAACACAGCGTTTCCAAAATCCTCGCAGTGAAGATGATCCTGTAATGATACGAGATATGTTTCTAGCCAATCCTGATCAGCTTGCTTTGTTAAAGCAGAATAATCCTAGATTAGCAGATGCTCTTCTCTCTGGCAATCTTGGTATGTTATGAAAATTAAAACATTAATGATACATTCTCTCCATAGTATCGTCATGGAAACCTGAAAATTCTACGTTATTCTATGTCTAAAAGTCAGCGGATTGCAGATAGGTTTGCAACGGTGCTTCGGGAGCAAATAAAAGCGCGGGAGGAGCGCCAGGCTCAACGTCTTAGAATGATGAATGCAGATCCGTTTGACACGGAGGCACAGAGACTTATAGCTGAGGAAATAAAGCAAAAGAATATTGAAGCTAATATGGAAGCTGCCATGGAGTACAATCCAGAAACTTTTGGCACTGTCGTAATGCTGTACATCAACTGTAAAGTCAATGGATTCCCTGTAAAGGCATTCATCGACTCAGGTAACTATTAGTATAAAAAATTCTTTATACGGTAGCACGCAGCTTATACATGTATCGCCAGTCTGGTACGAAAAACGTGTAAGAATATATTTCACATGATACAGTTTATTCCTCGAATCGCTATTTTTAAATTTGCACAAGAGTCAGTCTGATCACGCGTAGCATATGCCTCTCACAGATAAACAGCTTAATAATAGACCTCAGAGCTCGCCAACCGTGCACATGCGATTCATCGAAAAAAAATTTCGCAAGTCATTGCCCTCCTACATCGGAATCCTCATCAGGGTTACCGAATCCCGACCGATTGATTATCGGTCTCCATCCCTCATGCATTGCAAAGTCTACCGTTTTGAAAATTAGGTGCACAGACAACAATAATGTCCGCGGCTTGTGCCGAAAGATGTCACATAATGCGACTGGTTGACACAAGGTGGGCTGGCGTCGCAAAAGGTGTTGGCGTCCAGCGTATCATTGGACGCATACACATGGTACAAATCCAAATTGGCAGCGATCACCTCACTACCTCGTTCAGCGTCCTCGAGGAACAGCCTATGGATATGTTACTTGGGCTAGACATGCTCAAAAGACATCAGTGTTGTATAGACCTGAAGAAAAACGTCCTAAAGATCGGTACCACGGGTACCGAAACTTCATTCTTAGCTGAAGGTACATTTTTAACCACAAATTCTTGTATTACCTTAGACAAGGTTTATACTCCTTGTAAAATTTATTTTTAATTAAAAGGTGAACTGCCAGAGTGTGCGAGACTTAGTGGTAACAGCGATGAGTCGTTAGACGACCGGGACCTGCAAAGAGCCTTGGAAGATAGTTCAAGAGAAGCGAAGAAGCAGAGACAGCAACCTGGTAAGTATGTATCTATCCGGGCTTTCCTGTTATCCTATTCCTCATTGTGATTCCTCTTTCTACACATCCATAAATCAATCCATAACATTAAACACTTGCCTGGAAGATACTTTATCTTACTAGATAATCATGTTTCTTAATTATCTTAGGATGTCATAATATTTAAGGTTTATTGTGTAGTTCAGATACAACTTTATTATATTTTTCAGACGGCCTAAGCGCAAGTAATCCTTTGAGTACGTCCGTATCATCCAGCACAACCACTGCTCTTGAAACAACTGTTTTACCACACGATCCCTTCTCTGAGGAAACAGTGAAAGAAATCGAAGCACTAGGATTCACACGAGCACAAGTAATCGCAGAATTACGTAGATTTAACGGTGATAAGGCGCAAGCCATTGCAGCCTTATTTGTCAAGTCTCTGAGATTTGATTAGGTCATCTTAGTAAAGAACTCTAGAGAATTATACGGGAATTAATGAAAATTCTTAAAAGAATTATTATCATCCAAAAGCGCCGATTTTTTTTCTTCCCATATTTCTCAAAAGACAAATATCATCGTTTGAAACGATCATCGACATAAGTGCTTTACTTGCTTCGCTATTGGCCAAGTGAAGCACAACTTGAAATTAATAGATATTGATTTGAATCAACGAGGACTGGAAAATTTGTAATTATCGCAATTGTATCAATATCAAGAATGGTTCATCGAATGTAATAAACGGAATGTTATCTTAATCAGGGGTTTTCGAGTCTAATTGTGTGGCGCTAATTAATGGGTAATCGTGCCACCTTTGATTCATTTAGAATTAGAAACAAGGGTGACTTGCGCTAGTATATTGAGTTAAATGAAAAGGCTCATGTTGATATAACGAGCAGGAAAATTATTGGGACTGAATAATGAGTGACATAGGTAATTAATATAACTTGGCCAGCAGCAACGTACAGAACATTTTGTAATTTCATAATCTGCACAATTACATGCGGAACCAGTACATGATAGACGCTCAAATGCAAAGTAGGATATCAGTAGAATTCCTCTTTTCTTTTTTCTCTTATTTATGCAGACTAGTAGATTTTCAATTTTTATTTCTAAAAATCTAATGCCAGTCTGAGACGCTGATTCCAGATATTTTGCAATTGAAAATGAATCAGTGTACATATGGTAATAATCTGCGCACTTGCTATTAGATTTACTTTTAGAAAAATCTTAAATACGATGAAGGTTATCATTTGAACTTACAAAATTGTTATGTGTGATAACAGGAAAGAAATTATCTATTTACGTGTCATTTCTTTTTTCTTTTTTTTTTTTCTTGACTTCTCGTTATTAAGCGAGAACTAGTTATTTGCCTTGGGTGCGTCTCAAATTTATTTGTAAATAAGATATCGTAAATCCGCAAATGTTTTTATACGAGAATCCCAAAAAAAAAACAAATGTCTATAATTTAATTAACAGGTTTTCTATCGTTTTACAAACGAAATACACTTTATACTGTTACCAATCACTTAGTACGTACTGCATTTTATTGTATTTTCTTTATTATTGATAAAAAAAATAACAATATGTTGCATATCACATTTTATTCTACATCGAATCCCTCATGCTGTATCAGTTGCTATTAACTTATAAGTTTCAAGGGAAAATATATCGCTCATTGTAGTGTGAAAAACGTAGCTTTGGTAATCCGAATCACATATCACATTGAAAACAATCATTCTCGCCTGTTGTAACATTTATATCAAATAGTTCTTACAGGAATAGTGTTATTTCTTCAACTATTCTGAATCGCGATTATAAATTAAACCGTCCTAGTCTCATCAATCACATGCTGGCAGTTCACCAGGAGCCCAGCTGATCTCTACCATCTTGCCAGTGCGAGCAGACTCTTCGCAAGCTGATGCGATTTTGCTAACAGCGAGAGTCTCTTTAGGATCAACAAGACTCTTAGTCTTGTCAAGAATGACATCGAGGAAGTGGTTAAGCTCATTCTCATAGGCAGTCTTGTACCGGCTGGGGAAGGAGTACCAGATGGGTGCAGTCTTAAGTCCTTGAAGATCATACTGTGTAGTGACACCGTGCATAGGCTGCTCATTATTAGCCTGGACCATTCCTTTGGCTCCAAAGACCTCGAGTCTTTGATCGTAGCCATAGGTGGAATTACGGGAGAGATCAATCATCCCCAAGGTGCCGGATGGGAAGTAAAGTGTAGCGACAACAGTGTCAAAGTCATTCACTTCTTTGATCTCAGGAACATGAGCGTGTGCCTGAACTCCGACCTGGACGAAATTTAAAAAAATTATATTTGAACCAGCGAATTTGGGTAAGTGATACTCTTAGTCTCTTAGAAAATATTTAAAAATTATTAATGCACCTTGATGGGATATTCTCCAATTACCCAGGTAATCATGTCGATGTCGTGGACCATACAGTCATGAAAAATAGCTCCAGAAAACTTAAGATACTCTATGGTAGGAAGTGGAGAATCACGGGACGTAACCTTGACGATCTGGACGTGTCCAACTTCACCCTGGCGGACTCTGTTACGAACAGCATTGTAACTTGGATCGAAGCGCCTGTTGAAGGCGCAGAAAAGAGTCTTTCCGGCCCTCTTGGCGGCATCGTAACACTTGGCGCTATTAGTTCTGTCCTCAGCAATGGGCTTCTCGCAGAAGACGTCTTTCTTGGCTGCAAGAGCCTTGGTGACGATGTCCTCGTGAGTGAACGTAGGGGATGCTACGATCACGGCATCGATTCTATAAAATATAAGAAGCTCTGAATATGCATACTTTCCTTTGATGACTATTCATCTTGTGGGATTCATGTTTCATATTATACGTACTTGGCATCTTTGTAGACTTTTTCGGCATCCTTGCTCGAGAGGAAAGAAGCGCCGTCTAGCTTCCAGTATCTCTTGGTTCGTGCCCATTTTGATTCATCATCGTCAACGACGTACAACAACTTTACACGCATGCTACATGCCAGGGTCGTCAGATGGATTGTTCCAGCACGACCAATACCGAACAGAGCAACATTTAATACTTTCTCGTCAACGTCGAACGACTGCAAACTGATATCCTTAAGGTATCTAAATTAAATAATTCAATATTATAAGTTAAATGAAACAAATAAGTATGTTTATCAAAGAATTTCCAATCTGCTTACTTAGCATACAAATAATCCTCTGGCGGCGGCTCGAGTCTCTTCTGTATGTACGGGGAGGCACATTTAAACTTAATGGTGGCCATATTGATCAATATATTAGAAATTTATTGAATATGGATAGACAAACTCAGATCGCTAAACAAGGACTGTGCGAGAGTGACTTTGCCAACGGATTAACTCTATATATATTCTTGCAAATGATATGGGGGGGGGGGGGGCGGCATATAAATTAGTTATTGACGTATCTCTTAATTATCATGTTATTTTATAACAACAATTACGAAACTTAAAGGAATAGAATAGATGCAAAGTATGCACTCCAAGTATCTAATATCTTCATTTGACTGATTGTGAGATACTTTACTTCCTTCCGTATGATGCAAATTTGGTGCTACGTCTTTATTGAATTGAACTGCTGTGCAACTTCTACGAACAGACGCGTATCTTAAATCTGTTAAATATCTTGAGATTATAATTCTAATAGATTTAATAAGTTTCCATTTAAAACTGCAATACAAATCGTCATTTGAAGAGTCGTAAATGCAACGATGAGTTTATCTATTTTGCGATGCTCCGTTGTGTCAAGGGTTATCAAGATCGGTTCTTTCTGGTCAGGTTCATGTATCTTACTAGATAGGTAGGTAATCTTAGGAATAGAAAACAATACGACGTCAAGAACTTGTGGGTGCAATAACATCCCTTTACATCTTAAAATTACCGAATCCGTCTTTAAAGGAATCGTACCATGTAATTAAATAGTTTAGCAACAGCACGATAATTATATCTCTATCATAAAATATGTAATAATTTTCCATTGGATTTCTCGATCCAAATGTGTTTACCACGTATACCTTGAAGAAAATTTACCACTATATATATATATATATATATATATATATCTGTGTGTGTGTGTGTACATATATATATATATCTTAGATAATAACGCATTGGCATATAATTAAAATCTAGAATAATTGATCAGCATATTTGATCAGCTCGCAATACTCATCGAGATCACTTGAAATGTGTGGCAAGATTAACAGCATTATCCTGTTCCTTTGACTATCCTGAAATTTAATGAAATTCATTTGACTCTGTTGCTGAAGGATACGGCGAATAAGCTGATTCCCAAGCGTAATGATACAAAAGAAGCATTTTTATTGGAAATAAACTTTTTTCATACTTCGAGACAATTAAAGCAAGCGTTATAATCTTTCACAATTCTTCGTTTCTCTTACGAATTGAATCTGGTGTGAAGATTACTTCTTCCGTCTCGCTTTCCACGTAAGCGGCCCTTTTTCTTCTATCCCTTCCAGGATCTGCATCTACCAGAGCGATACTTGATTTGGCAATTCTGAAAATGGAGCGACGAAAGAAGATTTTGATTATCTTCAAAAGATCCTTTTAAACGAGTAATTCAATGAACCATCCGATAAGTATAATATATTTAAGTATATCAAATAGATTTGGTCTTGTGTATATATTTGGATACTCACTTCTTTTTATTTCCATTAAAATCTGCTGTCACCGTCAAGTCTCTTGGCTTCGAGAAATCGCATTCTAACGTGAAGGCGGCATCTCCCGGCGTAACAAGTTCATCATCGTGTTGAATCACCACGACATTGCTGTACCGTTCACCAATCTAGAAAACAGCAATTATAGAAAACAACATGGTTAGCTATTATGTCAATTCCAAGGTATTAAATTAATATGTCAAAACTGTTGTGTCAAACAGACGATTAACGTATATAAATTTACCTGTTCAGTGTCACACTCGTTCAACGGAATGTTCATAGTAAAACTACGACCCCTTATAGGATCCAAAAAGCAAGGTGGTTCTTTCGAATGAAAACTACCTTGTGTATAAATAACACCGGAAAAATCTTCAGTAGTCCTAAGTTCTATCGTCATGGTTTCCGCACCGCAACGTAGACCAACACGATCATATCCTTCGGTGGATGCACCAATTTGCATTTCTTTTGATAGATCCTGCTCCCAGACTTCCTCTGCAAATACGGTAAAAGCACTTGAAAATAAATCCTCAAGTTATACAGAGAGAATTTGACATATTTTTATTTTAAATCAATGACCAGTTTTATTATTGATAATTCATTTATTAAAGGATGTGTGATAATATGATTTTCAAATTGGTTAATTATTACGGTGTGTATATATTATAGTCAAGAAAAGTACTCTTGTTTACCGTTTTTCCGATTTTTACCAGCCGACAAATTCACAAGTGAAATGAAGACTAGAAGGAAAATTTTTATGAATAACATGACGTCAGTGTCGGAGTACGAATGGCCGTGAACTGAAAGCTAATTCAAGTTCACCTGACGAGATTCCTCCCACTTATGTGACTACCTTTTCTTCCTTGATACTTTCACCGGGTACATGGGAACCGCGTTATTAGGATCTTTTGGGTTCAGGAACCCTGAGATGATTCAACGGGTCATCTGTTAAGGAAATCAGCGTTGCATTATGTATGTAAATATGATTGTTCGAAACATATAGTTCCAATATGTATGATAAAATTATTTACATTATAGTTAACGTATTGCTATAAGCGATAACAGTGCTTTTAGAACCTGATGAGACTAGAAACCTGTTTTAAAAAATTGATATCGCAAGAGACAAAAAGTGTAACGTGAACCCGTTCCTAATTTATTTATATTGCATATTCTCATATCATTCTAAGACATTCTTTAAAATAATAATATTTTGATAATATTAAATAGACTATTACATACGTACTTTGTAGAGGATGAGGTTGAGGAATTCATTGATTAGATCTTTAACATTCGAGTTCATCGACATGATGAACCTCTTGACCTATCTGCATTACCGATCGGTAAAAAAATTTTAGATATGACTTAACTCAGTCGATAAAACATCGACAGACACTAAATCTCTCAATTTTACAACGTAAGGGAAATTAGCGGCAAAAAATAAAAATGTGTTTCTATGCTTAAAAAATTGTTCCGATGATGAATTTTACTGCTACTATTTTTTACAGCAACATACCCACAATCCAAACAAGAACCCAAGGATAACTAGTTTTTCTTTATTCAAGGTAAGTACGTAGTAAGTACTGCATCTAGTCGCCAGTTTTTTGAGTTCGAAAGTTAACCGAGGCAACGATGCTCGAACCACTCTCGTCTGATGTTCGAATACAGCTGTCGTAAGTGTGTTCGTAAACCAATCATATTGTTTACTTTTGCTCTCGAGCTAAGAGAAAATCAAAAATCATATGAATATTTGCTTGTTTATTTGGAATTCAATAAAAATAAAAATTTTCTATTTTAATGAATATTTATTAATCATTACATAGTAGCAGCGGAACAATTACGGAAACATATAGAGCATTTAAGGAGCAATTTTTTAGGAATTATAAACATAAATTTTTATTTTTTCGCGCTAACTTCCCAACGGTGAAAGAATATCGATCAAAAACTGATTATTAACGATTTTCGTTTGAACTTGACTCGCATGGTAATGAAAGGTCAGTAGTCTCCTCAATTGTACTTGTATCAATCTCTAATAATATAAGCACAGAATAATCGGTTGTTGACGAAACTTTTCATTTAATACTGTATATTTTTATTGTTACTAACTTATACTGATTTTCTTTTAAATATGTGTCCTGTATTATTTCAAATTACTGATTGCATGAGAATTATTAAAAAGATAAAATATTGATGAAGTTTCATGCAAAGATAATGCCATGGCTGTTATATTGTTTATCTTCTTTTTCCCTCTCGGTGGGTAAACTTGATATTCTGGAAATAGATTAACCGATTGAATATTCTAGAACAGCAGAAGCTATCCAGAATCATCGTCCAATAGAAGAATGACATTTGGACGGTGCTAACACCGGGTAATACCGTATTGGTCCACGTATGTTGCGTGGTTCGTTGTGATTGGCTCACTTTGCTGTCCCCATCTTCCTAAATTTCATCCCAGCGTAACTCTTCTGACAGTCGGCTAAAAACAACGAGGCGGAGCACCGCGTTTAAAGAACTTTTCTTCTTGCGTACGTGTTAGTTCACCTGTTTGAACGTACGGTACAGCGATGAAAAAATTGTTCATATTGGCAGTAGGACTGTTCCTTCTGGCCGGTAAGATTTATTATAATTTTATTATATTCTTCATATTAAAAGTGTAACGATGCTTAGCGGGAACAGTATAAAGGGAAATTATAATATTTGCATTTTTTTGTCTCCTAGGATTCGTCCGAGCGGAAGAGGACCCTGTTGAAGAAGAAGTTGGAACCGTTGAAAATGATCTTGGGGCTAGTCGAGAAGGATCGAGAACTGGTAATTTTTACAATATATTACCTGCTCCACTTATTATTTGAAAAAACACACATTTTAATATTGTACACTCAATTTGGCTATCACACTATTATTACACTCCATACGCTAAACTAACATTAAATGCATGTAGGATTTCATAACAATTTACATCAGTCAGTGATATGGAGTATTGTCGAAATTCTGATAAATCACTTAACTGTGATAGGTATTATCTTGATATGTAGTATTGTATAATATTTTTACTTATAGATGATGAAGTTGTCAAGAGGGAAGAGGAGGCCATTAAGATTGATGGTCTCAATGTTGCACAAGTTAAAGAACTCCGAGAAAAGGCTGAAAAGTTTACTTTTCAGACAGAAGTCAATCGAATGATGAAACTTATCATCAATTCGTTATATCGTAACAAAGAGATCTTCCTTAGAGAACTTATTTCCAATGCATCTGATGCATTGGATAAGATCAGACTGCTTTCTTTAACTGACAAAAATGTTTTGGATACAAATCCAGAACTGAGCATAAGAATAAAAGCAGATAAAGAAAACAAGATTCTTAGTATCACAGATTCTGGTATTGGTATGACAAAACAAGACTTGGTGAATAACCTTGGAACAATTGCAAAGTCTGGAACTGCTGAATTCTTGGGCAAGATGCAGGATGCAGCCAATGCACAAGAAATGAATGATATGATTGGTCAATTTGGTGTTGGATTTTATTCATCATTCTTAGTCGCAAACAGAGTTGTTGTCACTACTAAGCACAATGATGACAAGCAGTACATTTGGGAGTCTGACAGTGGAAGTTACAGTATAGTCGAAGATCCACGAGGAGATACTCTTAAGCGAGGAACTACAATTAGGTAATTAAATAACTTTTCTCAATTATGATATATTAACTTATTTGCTACATTAGTTTAATATTCATATGTTTTTGTAGTTTACACATGAAAGACGAAGCACTGGATTTCCTGGAACAAGATACTATCAAAAACCTGATCAAGAAATACTCGCAATTCATCAACTTCCCAATTTACTTGTGGTCCAGCAAAAATATTCAAGTTGAAGAGGAATTAGATGAAGAAGACAAACCTGAGAAGACTGACAGTGAAGATAAAGAAGCCGATGAAACAGAAGATGAAAACAAAGACGAAGAAGATGCAAAGGTAGAAGATGCGGCTGAAGAAGAAAAGAAAACTAAGAAAATTGACAAAACCGTCTGGGATTGGGAATTGTTGAATGACTCCAAACCAATTTGGACCTTGAAGCCATCCGAAGTCAGTGATAAGGAGTACAATGATTTCTACAAGGCATTGACAAAAGACAGTCAAGAGCCATTGGCTAAAATTCACTTTGTTGCCGAAGGTGAAGTGACCTTTAAGTCCCTACTTTTTATACCCAAAGTACAACCTAGTGAAAGCTTCAACCGTTATGGTACCAAGGGTGACAATATAAAACTCTATGTCCGAAGGGTATTTATTACAGATGAATTTAATGAAATGATGCCAAACTACTTGTCTTTCATTCGAGGTATTGTAGATAGCGATGATCTTCCATTGAACGTATCACGTGAGAAATTACAACAGCATAAGTTAATCAAGGTAATAAAAAAGAAGCTGATTAGGAAAGTCCTAGACATGATAAAGAAGATTCCAAAGGAAGACTACGAGAAATTCTGGAAAGAATACAGCACTAATATCAAACTAGGAGTCATCGAAGATCCTCAGAACAGAGCACGATTGTCAAAGCTTCTACAATTCCGTTCATCGACACAGGAAGGAAATACATTCTTGGCCGATTACGTCTCCCGCATGAAGCCAAACCAGCAACATATCTACTATATAGCTGGAAGTTCCTTAGCTGAGGTTCAGAAATCTCCGTTTGTGGAACGCTTGAACAAGAAGGGCTATGAGGTCTTGTACTTGACTGAACCAGTCGACGAGTATGCTATCTCTTCTCTGCCTGAATTTGACGGAAAGAAATTCCAAAATGTAGCGAAGGAAGGTTTCACACTTGATGATGGAGATAAAGCAAAAATGGAAGAACTAAAATCAACATTTGAACCTCTTACTAACTGGTTAAACGATATCCTGAAGGATTATATCAGCAAGGCTCAAATATCTGAACGTTTAACAGATTCTCCGAGCGCTCTTGTTGCTAGCATGTTTGGATGGACTGGTAACATGGAGCGATTAGCCATCTCCAATGCCCATCAAAAGAGTAATGATCCACAGAAGACTTATTATTTGAACCAGAAGAAGACCCTTGAAATTAACCCTAGACATCCTTTGATCCGTGAACTACTACGCCGAGTGGAACAAGATAAAAATGATGAAACTGCCAAGGAAATTGCTCTAATGATGTTCCAGACAGCCACTCTTAGGTCAGGATATATGCTACAGCACACATCATCCTTTGCAAAAAGTGTTGAGCAACTAATGGGAAAAACATTAGGTATCCCTCTAGATGAAGCTCCTGAAGAGGAAGATGACTTTTTGGACAATGAGTCTACCTCAGAGACTGAAAAAGCATCAGATGAAATCGATGCTGATGAAGATAAGAATGAAGAGCATGATGAATTATAAGAAAACTTAAGAGTATAAAATAGACTTATTTACAACTGTGGAATATGCTATACAATGTATAGCTGTTTTACAAATTCCTCACATTGCAACATTTTCATTGCAAATCTTCGATTAATTTCACTTCGTATGAATAACGGGAGCGTTTCGCAATTATTTCATGTACGCAACAGAGAACCTAATTGCACTCCATGATGCGCGTTTGTTCTCAACGTATTACGGGAATTGGAAGGCCCCAATTTCGCCTAACGATGTCGTCGTAGTGACGCCTACACTCACTACTAAGAAAATATACAAACCGAGTTTATTTTTTTCATTCGACTCAAGTAAAACAAGAAAAGAAAATATGAAATTTAACTACAGAATTTCGTTACCTGAACGAAACCATTAATTTATTTACTTGATTTGTTCTTCCACTTAGTTTGTAGTAACGCTTACGAGCATTTATTGTACGTTACTTATGTGGTGTGTTTGCGAGATGTGCGAATGTATTTGTATACAAAAGATTAAAAAACCAAATTGTACAAACTGTCCATTTTTGTTACGTAAAATATTTCTCTATTCCTAATTCCAAAACAGAATCAGCATCAAGTGAACTAGTACATTAGTCCGTACCGGTATTTACACTGGCCAACTTTTAAGTGAAGTAACGTTCTTAGATATTCTTGGATTAGACGTTAATTTGCATTACAACGTCATTTAAAAAGGTACATTAGCAAACTATAAATAGTCTCGCAGGCGAGGCATCAGTACAGTACTATTTCCTGGGTGTCTAACAACCGGACAACCGACATCGAATTCCTCCTCGAGGCAGCCTCGCATTAATATTCTAAAACCGATCATAAAAAGTTATCGGCTTGCGATTATTTTCTGTGAACAATGAAACGATTTCGCTTTGTATTTAGAAACAATTTTGGGCTCACTACGTCTGTCGACCATATTTAAATTCCGCTAAATCTGACCAATAGCGAATACGGCTTCTGTTAACTTCTCGTAAGCCGGCGAGGAGTTGAGTCTGAGGTGAGCGTGGTCGAGTTCACTTCCGTTTTCGAACTCGACGTCATCTGCACTCAAAGTCCGTGTGTTTTGTGTTTCTTTGGAGCCATAATGATTCTCGCTAATTTAACGTGAGTATATGATCAAGATAAAGTCGGAGGTATGCTGGAATGGCAGGAGAGATCGCGCGGTTTCGTTCGAATAAATAATTGGTCGCGAATCCGTGCGATATCCTTGCATAAGCTATGCCGATGAGACACTGTTTTCTTCACCATGCCGGTGAGGAGATCAGTTCTTAGTTGATCCTTTTAATATTTTAAAAACCCGGTCTCTATTGCCTGTCAACCAGATAAAAGTTATATAAACAATACCTTTTGGAGAAATCGACCGATCCGCTCAACCGTTGAAATGAGCCGTAGGAAACTCGCGTCCACGTAAACAAAATAAATGGCGTCTCGACAGTTCGTACTTGGTCTTGATAAACTTTATGTTTTTCAAGTATTCTACAATTTGGTGATTTAGTTCTCTGTGTTTTTATGAAGCCGTGTATTAATCTGATTTGAGACTTTCATCGACAAACTTTGAACGGATTCTGTTCTAGTCTGTTCTATTAGGTAACTAATTAAGGCCCTGAGACCTCATACAGGCTGACTTTAATAATGTGTCTGTTAGTCTTGCTTGTACTCCAATTAGTTATTAATAAGAATTATTGAATAATTCGAATGCCGCGCTTATGTAATCGACGTCCGAAATTTCTTTATATTATGGAGGGACATTTTGCTATTTATATGATAGTATCTTTTGGCCACATAGTCTGTAATTGGCTTGCCCAACCTTGAATTTAAATATATGTATTAATTAGGTTCGTTAATTTTCCCAGGATGCAAATACTGTCGTTGATATTAATATTTTTCTTTTTTCTTTCTTTCAGATTTCGACCGGGAAATTTGGAGTTGGGTTTCTTTAATTATTAAAAAATAAATATCTATTAAACACAACTTAATACCGTTGGCTCTAGAAATAACTATAAAAAAATAGTAATACCATAATATAAACATCTTAAGCACAAACTGATTACATATATATATATATATATATATATATATATATATATATATATATATCTGTAATTGAAAAGAATTGTTGATACAATGGGTATTCAAGACCTGCAAGCATTTCTCGACAATAGCTCCATTCAAGGAGGTTCAGTACCAGTGGATCTGCTAAAAATTGCTCGAAACATTTCACAGAGACAGCGTAATCGTGCTGGCAAAGGTCAACAACATTCTCTAGCTAAGCTTAGATTAGTTGTTGATGGAGAATGTTGTTTGGATCGACTGTATGGTGGTTACTTCTCAGGTAATTGCTTAATAGTTATTCATTAAATTATGTGTTCTCTTCAATCTTCACTTTATCAGATAAATTTCTCAGATTGGGCTTGTGGTGGACAATGGAATCGCATGGTACAGTTCCTTGCTGTTCTCACTCAAGCAACCGAGTTAGCTGGAGTAGAACTAGCTGTGTTCTTTAATGGTTGTCTTGAATCTCCTCGCCGTGCTGAATGGATTCAGAATCAGCTAAAAGTGCGAGTTAAAGTAAATAATGTAAGTCCCATACTGTCAGACTTTAGAGAGTTTAGAGGGGGAATTCAATTTTAAAACTATGCCTACGAGATAATATACTTTTCAGGTTCTAAAACATATTACGACCAAAGGTACACCGCCACCAAAGATTTGGTGGACTCCACCAGTATGTTTGCGTACCAGCTTGCGCATGGCTCTCAGACATCTCAGTGTGACAGTGGTAAAGAATCTCATTCATCCATCTTTAGTATAATATGTGTGTTTCATCAGCCTTAGTAATAAATGAATGTTATAATTAGCTATGTAGTATGGATGACCACCATCAAGAAGTAATCGCTTATTGCCGAGAAAATAATTTCAATGGTCTGATTGCTGATGATGCTGAATATGCTGCCTTTGATCCGCCTAGATACTTTTCATCTGAACAATTAAAACTTACATACAAGGTAGTACTCGCGTCATATAAGTATCTATCATTTATTAAACTGTTTATGCTATTGTATATTTTCAATTATTTTTCTTTATTACAGGGCTCATTGGAGACGAAAGAGTATATCATCTCTGAATTTACAAAGGCCTTGAATATCCCATCTGATAGGCTGTGCACACTTGCTGCTCTTCTTGGAAATTACATTCTCACAGAAAATGACTTAATCGACTTCTACAAAAAACTTAATATTAACACAAACTCAAATAAAACCACAATCGAGCAAATGATTAGGGCGATTGCTACTTTCGTGAAAGATCTTCCATCAGTCGAATTAGATATCGTTGCGCAAAAAGTATTTGGTTCCCTAACCGATCCCAGGTGTAGTAGATTACGACAGTCGCTTCAATACTACATAAATGGAACGAAGGAAGGATTTTTACATTACAAACCCGTTAAGCCAACGAAAGGTAAAAATCATATTATAGTTCATAAGCATCGCGCATTATAAATTAATATATTTAAGTCATAGTTCTCAATATTCAGGTATTTCAGCTCACAAGTCTGAATCCAAGCAAACTGCGCCGGTCCAATCCAATGTAACTGAGCCTCCACCGACATCGGAGGAGGACACAAATCTAGAAACTTCGCGTTTTGCCTCAGAAACTGTTGAGAGTGAACGTGAAAGTCTTAACGCCTACAAACAAGCTACGGCCAATGCAAAAATTGCACCGCAAATAGTAATTGAACCACCCGGTATCCAAGGCCATGGCGATGCCGACAATACCCGCACGGAAGAGGAACAAAGTGAGCAAACAAATAGTTGTTTAGTAGTTACAATGATAGAATGTAAATATGTATACTAATTTAACGTAATGGTATTTTTTTAACAGACAATGGTCACGTGATCAACGGTACTCACAATCTTTTAATAAGCTCTTCAAGTTCGAGCAGCAGCTCCTCGGCGACATCTCCGTCTCATGCAACGGTAGATGCTGCGAAACAGTCAGAAAAAACAAATAATGTTCCAGCAACTGTTCCTGAAGTGATGCGTACTGCCTCCGAGCGACATCAGAAGGGCTTAATGTCCCCTCACATTTGTCAAATCCTAATTGCCGGAGAATTGAAACTACCGGTTCTCTTGGAGGACGAGAATCATCGTGAATTTCCATCCATTCATCTGATTTACAGACCAGTCAGACAGATGGTATATGCCATTTTATTCAATCTTCATCATCGCTTATACTTGGCCACAAAGAACAAAGAAAAAGGTGGTAAGTTATTTGAAATCTTTACTAATATTAAAATGCTTACCGAAGGAAAGTGACTGACAGCAGCATAATAATCATTCCTTAAACTCAATTGACGTTGCATAAAACTTTCTGCTACCATTCACCACTTATCTTCATGAGCACTAGTCTTCCTCTCATCTATTATCAAATTTTCATCATTATTTCATTCACTGTTCATCAGAGGTCACAGGAAAGAATAGGAAGCAAGGCAAGAAAAGTAATCATAATTCATTCATACCGCATGATCACAATGTATATCTCCTATAACATTTATTAGAATGATCACTTTATTATTTGACAACGTATCATGTTTATTGTGCTTTTGAGTATTAAATGCAATGAACATAAAAGTCATGCAATTTGATTTGACAGACAATGAAAAGGTTGAGGTTCCGGATATTGTGATCAAGGAATGGGTGTGGTCTAAAGCAAACCCATATCAAACACCTGAAATGGTTAAAGCTGAACAAATTGGTTGGGGAGTTCCTACAATTCAACGTTTATGGTTTGGGTAAGAATTCTTCAGTTGAAGATGTTTTTTATTGGTCGTTGACATTGGCAGTTGGAAAGATCTGTTACCTTTTCAAAATTTGTAGGGATACGTACAACATTAATTTTTATAGTTACTTTTATGAATGAAATATACTCGTTGCAGCTCTCGTGGGCATCATAGGTATGTCCGATGCTCCTTGTGTTGATGTTGTGATATTGGGTGATCAGATTTTTATTCTTAAAAGGCCATAAAGTACCTGCAAAACCATTTACTCGATAAGAATTGTTATCATTTTATTCTGTGAGTTTCTATGTTGTTCATTTCTTTCATAATACGGACATATCTTTTCAATTCATAAAATAATATATTTTGAACATCTGGTCACCCTATTTTATATGTACTCAATGTGGTGATACAAGAACAAAGCTAACAAAAGACCCAGAGACGTATATTTACATTGTTTTACATAGATCCAAGTCGGTTATTTACGGTTTAGCTTAGACAATCTCAAGATGTCGTATGTCAACTTATAAAGTATTAAAGGCTTATTTTGTATATCTTATTATTTTATTACAGTACCGGAATAGATGACAAGCGTCGTCGTTTGAGAGGATTCTTAACCTGTATGAGATCTGACACTCCGCTTATGTTAAATACATCATACGTGCCACAACACTTGTTGGTCATGGCCTGTGTATTAAGGTAATCCTTATATAATAGCATTACATTACTTTCGCTTCCTCAGCATAGATATGGTGAACATTACTTAGGCGCCATATTCATTAAAGGAAGTACAGTAATACTTACTCTAAATAAAGAGAAAACTTTATTAAATATGTATGTCAAATAAGGGTGTAAGGGCAGAATCATAACTATCTGCTTCTGAAGATTTTTTGATACATGCTGAAAATATGATAAATCAATCTAACACCCACTGTACGATTATTCAAGGTTTTTCTTTTCAATTATTCTGTTTTTCCTTTCATGCAGATACATCATGTCTTTCTCTGATAAAATAAAGATACTACGTCGTCAAGAGCTCGATGCCTTTATTGCACAAGCCTTCTCTCCAGAACTTATGAATGCCCAGTATTTGCAGGATTTACAGGTAAATAATCTAAAATATTTATTTCTTAAATTTTATCAGGCATTAGCTCCTTTAAGTTTAATAGTAAAATATTCATTCACAGCTGCCTTTAGTTACATCGCGTGGTGTTCAGCTCGCAACTCTCTTTATGGCTGGTGTGGAAACTGCTCTCCTAGCAAATGACGCGTGCGGTGCACCTATTCCTTGGCTAATGTGCTGTCCATGGCTTTATTTCGATGGCAAACTTTTCCATCACACTCTGGCGCGAGCAACCATTGCGAAGAACCTATTAGAATTATGCGGTGGACACATTGATCGTGTTGTCAAGGTAGAAAGAATGAGGAAAGCAGTTCTGGAGGGGATCAACGTCGTATTTGCTCGTCCACCTTTGCCAGTGACTCCAGGTAATTACGAAAATTATAGTTTTAATAATGTATATGAATATCCTTCCCGTCACCTTAGCTCACCATGATTTTATAAAGTGGCGTGCTTTTACAGGGAAGGAGAGAAACGCAGTTATATTGCTTCGATGAGTTCTATATTCTATCAGACTCACCGAATCTCCAAACTGCTACATTTAAGTTTATTCTAATTTAAATAAATTCATTGTGGCGTTAACGGAGTTCAAATACTTTTTTCCTTCACAGGTATTCGAGTATCCGTGCCGCAAAACATCCTTCCCGCTGGATGCAACATCAATGAAACTATTGTACGTGGTCGTGGAAGTGGCACTATTCCTCCACGTGGTCTCATGAGACGTCCAATACCAACTCGTGGTGGACAATTGGAAATTGCTGGTGTTGTCGTAGGTCAGTGGGGACCAAATTATGGTCAACCCGGTAGACCACCACAACCCATGCAAGGACATCATCACCGTGGTCGACTTCCACCTCAGGTAGGATATCGCATGTGCAATCGCAGTTTAACTATGGTACGCTACAGATGTATTTATGTGGAACAACAACCGCCCGAAGCAGACTTTATGACCGAGATTAATAGAAGTTTTGAAAGAGATGATAAAACACGTGGTAGAACTCAATAGCTTTCTGTATTCAGACGTGTATACTGAAGATATGTGCATGTCCTTTGTTCAGCTTTCGTCTCCATTATGAATTGTTGAAAAACCAGGCTGCAACACGCTTGAGCGTTTAAAGAAATCCTGGTGTTACTCTTTTTTTGTGGACTGTATTTTTTTATTGTCTTATTGTTTTATATAAACGTTTGAGATTTACATGTTTTTATACTGCAAATTTATCGCTGTTAAAATAAAGTTGTTTATATCGTTGTAAACACTTTGATTGATGTTGCTTATTTATAACATTATTTTGATTTGTGGGACTCACAGAAAAAAGGAGTCTACTACTTATTCGTATTTTAAAAGAGCGTTCCACAAATGAAAATATTGTTTGCTGTTAATTTTAATTCTACATTTGTTTTGTTTTACTTTCTTAAAGTCTCTGGTACAGTCTAAAACAAAATCTTTTTATTGAAAATAGTTCCTTTGACCATCAATGAAATTCTGTAAAGAATCAGAGAAGTATGTTTCTTTGATATTATATAAAGTTTCTCCTTTACGAATCACTTCCCACGTTGCATACTCCAGGATGAATAATAATCTCCATGATCATCGTGCACATTTATACTTGATAAGTATTCTTCTAATCCCTTAGTTTATTTGTTGTAGGTAACTTCAATAGGCGCTCTAAAGTACGATCTTCCTCGTGGTTTTGCACCCATTGGACGACCAACGTTTCACACTCGCGGTAGCAATCGCACTCCAATTGGCGGACGCGGAAAAAAAACACAAATGAAGGTAATTTCGATATGAGATTCATTTTGTAAAAAGAAACTAATTGACGATGATATCAGGCAACTGCAAAAAAGAGGACAACCACCAAGAAGAACAAAGAGAATGAGAAAAAGGACACCAAAGGTCGTGGTGTTTCCGTCGAAGGTCTAATGGATGGATTCGCGTACGTATTTTCGTACTTCTTGAATGACAATTATCATCCTTTTGCCAATGGAGCCCTTGTATAATAATGTATTATTCGATGCGCAGTGATTCCATCTCTGCTATCAGTGCAACTAAAGAAGCCATATCAGTGCCTGGCCAGTTTGATGATGCTGTGGAGAACGGTAAGCCCGTAGAAAAAGGTCAGGGTGATGCACCGTTGCCTGCCTCTGTTGTCGCAGAGAATTAAGTAACTTAAAACAGCATCAAATTGACATTAAAACTCTCGGATGTGACTCAAGACTGCAACCAATCTAATTGTAATGTGAATCGAGACATTGTGCAACAGGAATATTTGAAAACCAGTCAATAATTTAGCTTCACATTATTTAAAATTATTCGTCATGTTCTTTTAATTTCTATTTCTCTCCATTAATCTTTACGTATTGTCTTTCTATTTATGTCAAAGAAAAAAGAGCCTTTTTTTTACTTATAAATTTATTTCCTATTGAATGTAATAATTCCAAATATTTCTGTATCACACGAGACGCGAAGATAAATGTGGTGCATGGAAAACAAGACTTGATAGGGAAGTATACGAAAAATCTTAAATGTTGGATTGCACAATAGCTCGATTGCACGTAAAGCTCTGGTGGGGCCAAACTATTAACTATTATAGGTAAAGGCAACTTGATCCACGCCAACAGAGTATTTAATGTGGCGTGACAGAAAAGGAAAAAGATAAAGAAAATAACCCGTTTTTGACTTACACAATACGATGTCCTCACTGCCAAAAAAATATACCACACTCTGTAAGATAGCAGAAAAGTCGTGCTTGTGTTGACGGGCAAGTTTGCTCGTGCTACCATTGTGGGGTTGAACTCTCGACTGATTAGTGTACGCGTGCGCTAATTTTACTAACCAGAACAAGTCGTCAACTGCTAAAGTATTTAATTCATAAGGAGCGTGATTATTTTTTTTACAATGAAAATATATATTTTCCGGTATTATATGAAATGCTCGCTTTGATAATCTCAGTAATCTGTTCCTCGACGGATTGATAGGTTGCATTAGGCTAGCGCAGTTAACTTGCGCAGATGACTGTAGGAACAGGCTACTGGGCTAAGATTTAGCGTATGGAGACTGATGCTTTTCATATAGGTAAAATATATATTTATATATGATTTAGGCTAGGGTTCCCGTAGGTGTACTATACGTAAGTTTTGTGTGGATGGGAGTCGTGATTGCGAATATCTGTGTGTAGTCGGAAAGATTGTGCATATATTATTTATGATAGAATTGGTTACGAGAATGATGTACATACATAATGCGATGTAGTATTACAGATTTATATATATATATATACACAGAGCATTACATAGATATATATATATACATACATATATATATATATATATAAATAGAAAGACATATATTTATTTGCCGTTGTGTCTGAGGAACGTATGCATGAATGGATAGTTTGAACTGGGAGCTTAGAGATGGCAATCTTTATATTAAAAATTAACAGACAGAAGTCTATTCTAACTGTGCATACCTCGTAAAATGTCTTCATAGACTTGCATTTAAATAATACTCTTCCCACGCTGCACAAATATGCTACAACTTGTTGGTGAATGATAAAAATGATAAATTTTCATGAATTTTTCTTTACTACTTTACATCAATGCAAAAAAGAAAGCTTTTTTCAATTATTTCATTTCATTTTTTTTTTCAATCTGACTTTCTTGCTCATTATTCGTTTGTTAATTATCTTGATTTTCGTACATGATTGTTTTGATGGACTTCAAGAAATTGTTCCCAATGCGTAATGGTAGAATTTTTTGTTCAATTGAAACTTTTGGTATTCTTGTTACTCAAACAACTCATTCCAGTTCAATGTGGAAGGCCAACAATTTGTAGCACATTCGAGGCTATGCCAGTCTGTTTGGAATTAATTGTACATATAGTTTGTTATGTTATAGCAACAGCGTGATTGATGGTCTGTATATAGAGAAAAAAGGAAAGATGTGGCTGCGTCGTGCTACTATTACTGGCACGGTCTTTAGAGAACGGTTACTTTAAAAATCCTATTTATGTGTAGACTAGTTTGAAAGAACTTTCTACGATGGTTGCTGCAGTTTATTGAGACGAGGCGTAATTTTTACCGAGATATAAGTAAATTGCGGAATAATGGAAAAACGTGAGTGGAAGGGAAAATGATTAATAAGAAACACGACAGCACGACAAACACGATTAACTAAATACCTATTGGATGTGTGGCAGATAAATGGTGGCTAAGCGCGGAGGTGATTTGAAGTGAATGAAGGAAAGAGAAAAAGACAGAGAGAGAGAGAGGGGGAGAACCATTTATTGAGATATTATAATGAGAGATGATAAGATGTTATATTTTTGTAGATTTGTTATTGCGTAAAATGCATTAAGACAATGAGAAACTTTATAAAAACTTGGGTAAAAATGACAGTTAACGTACCCGAGAGTTGTGATGGGAATGAGAGCTCGTGACTTATGCCAAATGCATTAATTCAGAATTCAAAATACGTATGCCAGGTGGATTAAATATAATCCAATATTGTCAATCGTTGTGAAACTATTGCATTCGTCTGTTATCGATGCTCTTCAGTAGTGAGATGCACGTGGAGGCGATTAAGAACGTGTAAACGCGAAAGAGACGGAATTAGAATGAACGAGGGAGCAGTGTGCAGGAGAGAGAAAGAGAAATTGTAACTTAATTGTCAGCTTCGTTGAGCGCAGAGCATATCCTGGATAACGTTTTCAGGATTTTCGAATGCAATTCAATTTTGTGGGATGTTTAATGCCCTTTTGAGAACTTACTAAACTACGTCAACATTACAGAGCGTTATGAACTTTTGAGGTTTGAAAACTTGCTGTTAGCATGAATTATTTAACGAGTACGATGATAATGATATCATTGCCACGATAGCTATGTTCAATTTTCTTTTATTTTCGAACTTCGAGATACAGAGAGAAGAAAGTTCGTAATTTGATAATCGACCGCACCCGACGCAAGAAAACTTTTAACTAATATGAACGAATTTGAGAGTCAATGCCACTTTACGCTTTCGTAAAGATAGATAATGATTTTCTTTATGAGAAATCAAACTCTTCGAACAATTGTATAAAGTGTATCGTCACGATGATCTACACTAGCATAATCAGTCAACGCTGCACTGATATATGAGTATGCATAAAGTTAATAACGTAAATGAATTTCAAGTGTAGTAAAATGTGTGATCAAGGCGGGAGAGGAAAAAAAGGAATCCATAATTAAAACAGAGAGAAACACACTGAAACTGAAATGTTCTAACAAGGAAACTTGAGTAAAAGAAGTTTTGATAGAAAACAAAAAAAAAGTATCATGATCGACGTTAAGAACAGGTGCGTTAATTTCGTGCCTGCTTTTCGTTGGATGCGTAGATTGGGGGCCCACTAAACTTGTCTGTGACTCGTTATTACTATAAACAGTAAAGTTAATCCTATTCTATTTGTAACGTAACCATCTGTAATAATCTTCGAACATTGTGTGTTACGATAACGAAAAATTATTCGTATCAAGAAGTAAAACTTATCCTCGGATAAATACACACCGTAAAGGCAAATATGTGTGGATTAAAAGAAATAATAATTGAAAGGACATAGTTCTTCGCAGCTTATTGCCATTGCCCGATGCTGTAACGCGTAAAAGTATCATCAGATTTTTTGACAACCATTCGCGTCATCATCATCTCAATGATGCTTCGTTCAAATACACTTGCTGAGTTATTTAAACGTAATTTTTTATATTCTTAATTGCTTCCTTGTATTCGAAACGGTCTCTGGGTCGTTTCATTTGTTGTTTTTGATTTTTGCCACTCTTAGTTTATTGTCGAAAAAAAATTAATAAACGTTAAAAAAAAGAATCATTTAATTTCATAGCTTTGTTTTGAATGATTACCAAAAAAAAAGGAAATATGTAATGAGAGAAGCATGAGGTACTTTATGGTTTTCATGTATTCCAAGCAATCTATGTGAAAATGGTGAATTATATAGTTTGGATACGTTCCTTATTTTCTTTTCTGCTTTAGCTTCGAATAAGTAGAATTGCAATTTACAAATAGCCGTTTTAGTTAATGGCTATAAAATGAATTTTGAGTTATTTGCGCTCAACGATTAAATTGTAAGTTTTTTTTTTTTGTACCATAGTTTCGCTTGTATACGTACATAATGAATATAATAAAATATAATAGCATTCACGATATACTAATAAAGTAAAAGGGAAAAAAAATGAATTTAAACACTATCGATGTAGCCGAAAAAAATAAACACAAGTGGGCCCCTTTATTTATATATTCTTATTAAATATTACATAACATATATTCTGCTATTATTTCTCATAGCTAAAAATGGAAGAGTACATGCATACATCGTGTAATTTAATATGTTTGCAAATGGATTAATATGTTTACTTTTGTTTAATATTTTTTTTTCTTCTCTTATATCGAAAAGGAACCATGTCGAATATTATTATAACGCACGGTTAACGCTGTGCCACTTTCTTGAAAAGGATAACAAGAGAAAAATCAGAAAAGAAACCAAAAATATAAATCTGTATGCTTTTCGATTGCCATTCGATTTGCAATAACTTGCTTTTCCATTTATTGGCTAAATACTTTATTTCCACTGGATCCCATGCACCTAAGATATTGTTGATATTATGTAATTTGATCTAAGTGAGTCGACGACATTGTTCCCAAGAATGTAGAATTTCCAGAACAAAAATATCATATACTGTATAACGTTGGGTAACCATTTCAATATTTTGATAAAAGATACAATTCAATTCTAATATAGAAGAAAAACGAGTGTCAGATACGAGATATTTGTCTGCATCTTGCAAAAAATAATCTGTATTTACGATGATGATCAATTTATGGTAAATTGCAAGGCGAATGTAAAACTGATGAATTAAAACGAAAGTTTTGAATGAGAAAAGTATTCTTGTTGTGGGAACTTTAGAGTCGACTCATATGATCATCGCATTTATATCGCAATTTGCATCAGTGTATTCTCGTTGAATTATTATACCTTGTAACTTACTGTTGTAAAGCGTGTATCCGTTCATGTCTAGTGTCAAGCAGAGCTGATTCTATGCTTCCATAGCTTGGAGATGTTAACAATATGCTAAAGACTCTGAACGCCTCTTAATTTTCGAATTATAATTTTTTTTTAGTAAACAATATCAATTAATCAATCACAGGTTGAAGAATGAGAATCAGTGCTAGCGAAAACACGAGGCAACGAAAAATGAAGGAAAAGGAAAAGAATGTTATTATTCTAAAAAAATTAGCGTCACATTCAATTATCCCTAAATGCAGATTACATATTTGGAACGTAGAGGATAAATAATATTGTAAACGTAGTGGCAACTCTATAATAACTACAAGGAAAACAATATATTCCATGATTATTCAAAATATTAAATGCAAAACGCACTTTAATGGATGTTGTAACAATTTAGACGTATTCGAATTACATTAATATTCGCTGTAAATCTGATTGTTGGAATCAGCTGCTCTGCTTCTCCGTGTACAATTTCAAAGTTTCAATATTAAATAACGAAGAAATAGGTATTGGATTGAAAACACCTCGGAGTTGAATTACAATTGATCAGTTTTCACAAAATTAATTTCATAGTGGCAGAGTGGTCAATCCAATAGCAGATATTTTAAGTTGATTTCGTTTTAATTAAGGTATTAATTTTAATTTTTCTTATCTATCGTAATTACACACATACACATACAAAATGGAACGATAAGAAGCGTAGATCCTCTCTGTTGGGCTCAAAGAAGCTAAACACGACAATGCTATGTTGAATTAACATGATACAAAACATTTAAAGCCTTTTAAGGAAGTTCTCAGCAGGAGAGGTTCTTGAATATGGTTGGCTGACATTTTCGGAAGTTTAATGATTTATTGAAACGTGTTGTCATGTCTTAAATACAATTAAAACAAAATTATGAAAAACCCAACACTGATCTGACTTTTATTTTCTCTATAATAATTATTGATTAATTTATGTTTATTTATGTTTTTCTTTAGTAAGTTCAAAGCGAATTAAATAAAAGCGAAACCCTCTTGATACTTCTCGTCAAAAAATGTTTGATTTTATTTGCAAACGAGATTTGCTGTATTATCTTCTTTGAGCAATCTCTTACTATCATGCAGTACTACAATTCGCAAATAGTTACGATCTAGGTTGAGATCACTGTCATGAAATTTTATGATTGATTGGATACACGTAAAGGCTATGCTTATAATCTTCGATATCCGTTATATAATATTCTGCAGCTTTCTCCTTCTTCTCATCACGCATGTCCGTTAAATATTCTAGTGGATACTTAACATCACCACCGTATTCGATGTTCGAATTTCCTGTAGGGCAGAATTTATTTATTGCATGTTTTGAGTAGATATGTATACGAAAATATCTTTTATCAATAAGTTAACTTACTTGATTTGATTGCCCGATTTTCCTGGGACTTACTATGCTCTGTAGTTTTTGTAGGCTTGTCTTTATTCACATTTACATTGACTTCTTCATCAGTCTCATTTGATTGTTTCTTAGCTGTTCCTACTACTTGAACACTTAACTTTCTCAGATTACTTCCATTGATCACATGCTTATCCATCCACTTTCTGAGCTCTGCTAATTTTATAGTGTTTACTGCAGCTACTTCCCTTTCCAATCTGTCGAATATATATTCACCAGTTGTGATCTCACTCCAATTCCTGTTGACTTCCTCTTTCAAGTGAATGTCTGCACACTGTTTTAACTTTATAAAAGCATCCTTCACTTCGCTGAGTTCCTTTTCAGTCATTTTTTTCAAAATCTTTGTAAAGGACTTCAGAAATACTTCTATTCTGTCGTCTACGTGCTCTGTTGTGTACTTGTCAGCTTGTGTACACACGGTTATGGAATATCCAAGTACACCGAATGAATCTCTCAATAAACAAAAGACATTATATCCTAACTGTTCTTGCGTTCTTAATTGATTGAATAAAGGTTCTTCCATGAGCATCTTAAATAATACATAGGAAATTAAAATAAATTCGTACCTTACACGATAGTTCATTATCCATGTAATTCAGAATGTGATGGTACTTACAATAAGTAGCTCAATCGTCACAGACAACTTAATGGATGCAATACCAGATTGATAATAATTTGTGACAACTGAATTCCCATCTGTTGGATTAAAGTTCTTCACTCTGCAACAGTGAACTCCTAGTGGGATTTGAGTGATTCGCAATTGTGGAAGTGTATTTGGTAACAGCGGTCCGCACTTCAAAATCTCGACACAGCTATGGCCATTCTTTATAACATCTTCCTTTGTCATATTTCCCTGTACCAAACACTGGATGTATATATGATCCGTGAAATGCTTTGCAAAGTTTTGAAAATGGCGAAATTCTATACTGGATATAGCTGCGTGCTTGTCTACTGTTGGCCAATGGACCAACATCAGAATAGATATTCTCACATCTCTAAAAGATTTATCATTTTTCATTCAAACAATTGATTCCAGAGATTTTCTAAAGATATAAATAAATTTACGTACCTGACTAGCTTTCCTGGTTTTAAGAATATATTGTAGTAAGCTTTCAGTTGCTCGGCTCTCATCATATCAAATAATTCTTGTGTTACTAATTTTGAACAATCCGCTATATACCTTGTTATGGTAGTTAATAGGAGCTAAAAATAAAGTTTCCGTTAATACTGTTGTAGCATATCCTATTTGCGGGGACAGTCAGTAAAGTATGATACATACAGGTAATTTCTGATTAAACCCATTGACTTTGACAATGATTCCTTTATCACCCGTATAAATTTGATAATTAAGCTCAGCTGCATTAGCTGGATATAGTTCTTCAACAAGTAAATGCTTCAATATTGCAACAAATAAATCCATCATGGCTGCACTGAAAGGTAATGTTTACATAATACACAATGTTAATATCAATGTAACTTCAGGGCTTTGGAGATAACAAGCCAAAGTTATAAAGCTTACTTTTGCGGTGATGCCAAAGCTAAAGGAGAAATAAAGTAAAAATACATGTAGCATTCAGGCAGTAAAAATTTAGTATCAGGCCTGTACCAAATTTCAGATACGGCATCGCTATGTATTTTTACAGGATACTTAGGAATATCCTCTGGCTTAGGGATCAAACTGAAATCGCTAGAAAGAAAAATATTCGGTTCTGGCAAGTGAAAGTCTGGAAAAGGTTCAATCTTCTTCCAATGTTCTATCCATTCCTTGGGTATTTCCGTATCAGTATATTTGGTTTTAAACCACGGTTCAACCTTGTCAAATTCTTCATCGTTAAACTTTTTGTCAAAAATAATTATGTTCACATCCTCTGGTGTGAGAACGCTCATACAAGTCTTAATAGATTCTGGATCGTATTCAAAATAAAGATCACTTCCAGTAATGTAATCGAGTGGAGGATAAAAATGCATATTTTCACATAAATTTTCAACATAATCAGCTGGAGGTACTTCATCTGTGAATCTGAAACATAAAGAACCATTATGTAATAAATTTAAGAAATTAAAAATTGTCAAATATAGATTGGAATTACTTGATCCATTTTTACCTGAAATTTGTTTCTTCAATCTGATGAATTTCATCGTATATTCGTTTTTGTGGACCTTCTCTTTGCATTAATTTTATATATGAAAATATTGCATCTAGCACTTCCTTCAAATGTTTGTTGCCATCATCAGTTAATACCAAAGATAAACTGAACAAGGCATACATAGAACTATGTTCGAAACCACTTTCACCATTACCACTGAATATATCGAGGCACCACATTCTCTTACGTAAGTAACTTATTAAGGACCCCTTGCCTTCATGACCAATAATCCAAGAAACATATTGGTGTGGTTTACTTTTATATAAATGATGAAGAGGTGGCATTGTCCAAGTTAATTCTATCTAAATGTAAAATAGGATATGATTTTTTATTGTCATTTTTCATTATATTATTAACTAATAGAACGACTTACTTGACAAACGTCTTTGACAGGTTTAATTTTATACATCCTTCTGAAAGATGGTGTTTCAAAGGAGTTTGCTCCTTTAAAGGATGTAAAGTCATCAGGTGGTAGACCATTACTTGGTACTTCCGAAAAACAATCCTTGACGTATTGTTCTAAAGTATCTAAAGGTAATCTGGCCTGGTGAGGAATCAGTTAATTCTATATATTTAAAATATTCATGATGATTATAAAACACAGTATGCATCTAATTTTACCTGAATTGCTAAAGTCATTCTGTGAGCACTATAATGACGTTCTCTAAATTTATGTAGTTCCGCGTACAGTTTTTCATCTGTGACATTGTCACGTAAAGTCACTAAGTTACCCCATGCAAATTTTGTAGCAGGATGATTAGGTCGAGCTAAGCTGCTAAATAGCTGTTCCTTGCGATAAAAATCTGACGGTAAGGCCATCTGAAATTCTGGATTTCAAGACGTAAATGTTATAGTGTCAAAATTTTGTAATCATAGAATTATTATTGTATAATTGCTTAATCAGACTTGCCACTTTCTATAGCTTCTCGTTCCCTTGATATGGCATCTCTTTTCATGAGTGGACTAATGAAAAATTGTGCAAAACGATCCAATGCGCCCAATAAATGTTTCTCTTGTATTTCAAAATAAAAAGTGGTTTGTTCACATTCTGTTGCAGCATTGTCAGAGCCACCTCGTTTTGTAATAAATGCATCAAAATCATTTTCCTGTTGTTAGAAAATATATAATGTAGCCCATATTTGATTATTATAATTAAATATAAATAAAATTATGATACACTCTACCTGAGGATATTTGGTAGATCCCATAAATACCATGTGTTCTAGAAAATGCGCCATACCAGGAATTTCAGGTGGATCACTGAAACTACCAACACCGACACACAAACCACAGGCTGCCTAAAGAGAATAAAAATTGACTAATGAAATTATGTATAAAAAAATGGTTGTATCTAATTTAGAAAAAAATTTTTGATGGTGTACTATTTTTTGTTCTCTCTTGGTGTGTTTAATTCCTGATGAATCAATATCATCATTGTCGGCTCTACCATCCTCATCAACTTTTTCTTCTTCGTCCTCCTCATCCTCACTGCCTTCATCATCCTCGCTTTCTGTTTCATCAACTGCAATATATAATCAGATTAATTATTTCAAATTCATATTAAATACTTAATTACAAATTAATTATAATTAGTTATCTATGTACATACTATCATCATCGTCATCTGCATCTGCATCACAGGCAGTAGAATGCATATCAGCTATTAATAATGCTGTCAATCCATTTTCCAATTTAATAACTCTAATAAGAACAAGGAATAAAAGCATGATAAAACTCATATAATAAAATATGCTAATATGCAATAATTAAAACATTATAATGTAAATGGTAACATTATAACAACAAGGATACATATACATACCTGTATTCCTTTTTATCGTTTTCCGATTTAACGGGAGTATCAAGATATTCTATTTTCACATTGTGATTTTGCTGCCCAATTTCATTTTTCAGAATTTCATTTTTGATTTTACTACCGTGATTAGGGTTAACGTCCCTCGTTGCAATTTCGGTTTTTGACATCTTCAATGAATTATGATTCAATTTCAATTTCTTCTTCGGTGGGCCTTGTAGGTATCTCTTTGGCATTATACAAGAAACAAATACTTTTTTATTCACACATCCAGTAGTATGTTTCAATCCGTATTTTATAAACAAGAAAACCATGTGCCATTAACAGCTTGTCAGGCTCTGCGTTGCTCCATAATGAATTAATTTCCCAATGAAATATTTTCCTGTTCCGTAAAGTTATGATCACGGCATGAATCTCCTACAAAAATTGATTCTATTAAATCATAATTAAATCATTCGCAGCGTATGAGTTCCAAAATCATCGATTGTTGCCACTTCTTTAAAAATATTTCATATCAAAAAGTCAAAACGCCATTAAATCGCTATTGCTAAGCAGCTGATTTCTTTCAGATTGTTTTTTTCGTAATCCACTTCGATTGGTGGTAATCACTAAAAAGTCGATGAAAGAATATTGTTTGGGGATTGTTGCAAATTAATTTGGCGAAAAAAATCAAGAGCTCCTTAATTCCTTTTACCAAACAGGCCTCCCCGTATTTTCACACGCGTGTTGTTTCAAATAATTTCTTCACGATCAGCTGTGAATAAATGACCCAATTTCCTTGAAAATTGTCATGTTCACTTATATTTTGTTTGATATAGACGCATGAGTGTATAATTAGTATTAACGAGATGATTACAAAATTTATAAGTACAGACGTTCTTGCTGTGCTTTGTTTAGAGGATTACATTTTAGCAGGTTACTTTAATCACAATTCATATGAAATTTTAATAAATGTTCATTTTATATCACAATAATTGTTTACAGGAATTGGATGTACTCTACATGTATATAGCAGATTTAGTGGTGAATTGAAGGAAAGGATTAATGCAACATATCCGGATAAGATACATGGTATTACCAAAGGTCTATGTAATAGGATAGCTGTTTACGGTGCTAAAACTTTGTGCACATATGATTTTATAATACACAATGATACTATACAGTAAGTTGAAGTAATTTTAATGAATGTAAAAATCCAAATTAGTTTTTGCAACGTTTATTTATTCAATATTAGTTGTGCTATGATGAATGAAAAATGAATATTTTAGGATCGCCCAAATATTTGAGCCTCATCGGTTTAGGGATTGGATAATTTCAGTAAATTGGCTGCAAAAGACTAATGATGTGATATCTGTTTTATTCGCACACAATAATTTGTATGTTTTCAATGTATTTGAAAAACATTACAAAGATGTACAGTGTGTTGAAAAATGTATTCTGTATCCTTTAATAGTTAATGAATTTTATTATTTTTTCCAATCATTTCCACAATCTTGACTTTTCTATCACAATAATTAGATATGGTGGATCTATATCAGGCACGTCCATTGAAGATTTAGTCATTTTTAGTGGTACTTTATTCAGCGAAACTTTAATATGGACAATAAGAAGCTGTAACGAAGATAGTGAGACTCGTGCATCAGTTTTACAACGTTTGAAAGGTCACAACGTTAGTATTTAAATTATTATACAATGTTTGTACGATTATGCAGATTTACCAAACAATCTAATCCACGTAAGAATTTTAATATTTATTTCAAACAGGGTGTCATATCCTCTGTAACGTATGATGCTTTTACAAAAACTATATGTTGCACATCAGATGATAGGACCATTACTCTGTGGAAAGTCAAAACAACATCCAAAGGACATTTTATTAATTGGGAAAGCGTAGAAATTACTTTAATGACGACAATGTATGGTCATAATGATAAAGTATGGAGAGCTGCAGTGAGAGAAAATATTGTTGTCAGCATAGGACAAGTATGGCTTTTTATTTTTTTATTAACTAAACAGATATTGATCAAGATTTATATAACAGAGATATGTCGTTACAAGGATTCCCTGATTTGCGTATGGTCGACTGATGGCACGTTATTAAACAAAATTGAAGCACATCCTAGTGCTTGTATTTGGAGCATTGATATAACAGAGGACAATAATACAATAATCACGGGTGGTGGAGACGGTGCTATTTATCAGTGGCCTCTTGAGCATAAGAATCCCGAGGTTGAAATTGTGTTAAAATACGATAAAACAAGAATTCCCAAACATGTTGGTCTTTTAAATAGCGGCACTATTTTAATTTTGATTGAAGGAAGAATGTTGCTATATAGGAACAAAGCAGATGATTATCCCAGGGAATTTATCGATGTGCCAAAATATTCTAGCTATTGTGTCATGCAATTATCGCCATCCCGAGAGTTTGTAGCTTTAGCTTCCAAGGATGGATTTTTAAATTTGCATAAAGGTACTTTCATGATATAGTTTATATATCATTCGGTATTCGACTTTATGTTTTAATAACAATCAAAGTAAATTGATTTTAAGAGATCATTGAAGGAGACGATGCGCAATTAAAACAAATCGCAGAAAAAAAAGTGATGGATTCCAAAATATTTTCAATGCGGTGGTTGAGTAACGATACTTTACTACTTTGTGGAGTAAAGGGAAACTTGAAGATAATAGAAATCTCATCTAATGGTAAATATTTTAGTATTGATAATACTCAATATCTTTTTTTCTTTGGATTTTGTACATTTATATTTACAGAAATTGTCTCTCAAACCGAGCACACTTTACCTCCCAGTCGCGATTGCCAAATAACCGCTGCTGTTATGTACAAAAGCTTAATGATATGCGGTGACAGAGCAGGAAGTATATATATATTTAATACAGTAGAAAATACATTAAATTGTACAAAAACTGCATGCAAGAGTACATACGCAAAAGGACCGGTGCAAACTTTTCCCAAAATTCATGGAAGTCTTGGGGTTCAATCTTGTGCAATCATAGGCCCAAAATTAATATCTACAGGGCGTGATGGCACATTAAGATTTTACGAATTGCCAAAGTCTGATGATGACATGTCACTGCGAGTTCTTTGTGAAAAAAGAATGCCAATGGATTGGGTCAGCAATACTTTAATAACCGATACTGATACAGTCGTCTTGGGTTTTAAAGAGGTATTGTTCTCATAAATATATATGCTATATGCTAGTTATAATAAAAATAATTCTAATATGTTCTAGGCGGAATTTATAATATATAGTATGGTACTTCGACGTATATTATTGCGAATCTCATGTGGTGGTGGACACAGATCATGGGACTGTATGTTGGCAGATGGTTATATAAAATTCATTTATATACGCGATAAACAAGTTTATCTAGTCAATCGTTCTCTGCAGTCAAAATTTCTGCCTATTTTACAGGTACGTAATCTATGTGAAACATCAACCAACCTGATGTATGTACATACCGTAATCTTTAATCAATTACAGAAGGGCTTCCACGCAAAAGAAATATATTCAGTTCAGAGACTACTGAGTAGTTCTAATCATAATATTTTTATTTCTGGGGGCGAGGACTGCACCTTACGCATATTTTCCATAACAGAATCTACGTCAGATAATGCTATTTGTGATTTCAATACACTTGATGTATTGGATGGTCATATATCTAGTATTAAATGTATAGCAATTTTAAACACAAAGAATACAAATATGTTCAGTAGAAACTTAGTATTCTCTGGCGGGGGCAGAGCCCAATTAAAAATTTCAGAAATTACTGTAAAACTGAATAGGGAAGTCCTAGGCAATGAAGATATAAGTTGTGTTCAATTATCGTCCCATATGTTATGGGGTACTGATCAGCAGCGTAGAAGATCTGTTCAATCTCAACAATACTATGTAGATCCTGAAACGCGTTATATGGATATTAGTGCTTATCAAGATCCAGTGGACAAGGAGCAAGTATTTCTATTTGTGGCCTGTTCCGATGGATATTTGAGGTAAACTTTCAATGTCTGACAATAATGGAATATTTTTATGAAATCTATTGCTGATGAGCTCATTTTAACAGTTTATAAAGGATCACTTTCGTTCCAGGATATTCATATATAATATTATCACTGACGCAATACTTCTAAGAACGTCTATACGATATAATCGTTGCCTTTTAAAAGTACACTCATTCACTCATCAAGAAAAAATAATTGTTTTAACTATGGCCACAGATGGGATAATTAACTTTTGGTATCTAAGCCCTCTGCTTACGCAAGTGGTTGATAATATATATAAAAATTATCTTGGTAACTCTCAAAATATAACACCATTTGCAAGTTTCAAATTACATCAGTCAGGGATAAATAGTTTTGACTTTAAGATTTCTACAGAGAATGTTTATCTTCTAACGACTGGTGGTGATGATAATGCACTTAATCTAATCATTGTTGAAGTATTCAATTTGCCCAGTGGTGAGTTATCTGCAAAAATAATTTCCAAGTGGAATTCTTCCTCAATACATTCAACACAGATCACAGGTATACATTGTTTGTTCTGATGTTACTGTAAAGTCAAATAAATTAATCAATTAAGACCAATAGCATCTACGTTAAAATAACTTTTGCAGGATTGAAATTTCATGGAACAAATAAACTTTACAGTTCTGGCACAGATCAAAAAGTAATATCTCTAGTTTATTCATTTGATAAACAGAATTTATTGGTAAGAGAAGAAAGCGCAATGTTAACAATGATCCCAGATGTACAAGGATTGACCTTATGCAACACTGATAGGTAAATTTTAGTTTAAAATTCAAATGGCATGTTGTTCAAACGCAAATGTTTATTTTAAAATTATATTTAATTGTCTTATAGAAATGGTGATAAACTTCTATGCGTTTACGGGAAAGGATTTGAGATGATCACTGATTGTAGCAAAGTACAATGATAACTGAGCGCTAAAAGATTTTTATTCATATGAATATTTTAATGGGTTTATAACACTACATGAAGTACAAGAAAAGTGTATGAGATATTTTTACATTGAGAATAAATGTTAAAAAATGAATACGAAATTTTTCTTCAATTGATTATTAATTGTCATCTTATATGCGCGTACTCCAAAACTGAAACTACTTTTTATTCATCGTTTTATTATGAAAAATTGTTATTACCAAATTGGATTTGATTTTTTCTCCACGTTATAGCAATTATTCAGTAAAAATAGAAATGAAAAAAATTTTATTCCACCTTCAGATTTTCAAGCAATTCATTTCTAAGGACTTGGAATGGATTGGTTCAGTTCAAATTGAATCTTGCAGTGTGTACGTGTGAACTTTTTCTACTAAATCACTAAACTCAATTTCGTTTACTAGGAACTTTACTGTCTTCGGTCTGTCAAATGCCAAATATGGAGTTTGTCTTGAAGTAAAATCATACGAATGTAACTCGTCAAGTTTATAACGTATAAGTTATAAAAAAATTAATAGTTGTTTCCTAATTTGTTATATCTAAACATGACAAGTATAACGATATCAGCGGTACGTCCCCGTACGAGCATACTAGATAAATCACTAAGCAAAGGCAAAGGAGAGGTTAGCCTAAGTTGTTATGCTCTTCTGTTTTCTGAACTTGTGCAGTACTGTCAAAATCGTGTTTACACTGTACCAGAACTGCAAAACAAGTGGGTGATAAGTCATTATAAAGTAATATTACTTAATACTGGAATAGAACTAAAATTTGTTGTAATTTTATGACACAAATATTTTACTCTAGATTAGCTGAAATGGGCACAGAAGTTGGACACAGAATTACAGATCTACTTATCGTCCGTGAAAAAAGTGGCAAGCGTGAAATAAAATTATTGAATGCTTTGCTGTTTATTAAAAGCACACTTTGGAAATGTCTGTTTGGTCGCGAGGCAGATAAGTTAGAGCATGCCAATGATGATGAGCGTACTTACTATATTATAGAAAAAGAAGCACTGGTTAATAAATTTGTTTCAGTCCCAAAAGATAAAGGAAGTTTAAATTGTGCATCTTTTGTAGCAGGAATTGTTGAAGCTGTACTTTGTGATTCTGGTTTTGTAAGTATATTATGTGAAAAATCATATTGAGTTCTATATATAAGTTTTGTTAAAGAACAGTTATGCTATTCAAATACATGAAATCAATATGCAATCTGTTATTCCTTTTTAGCCTGCAAAAGTAACAGCTCATTGGCATAAAGGCACAACATACATGGTTAAATTTGATGATGCTGTTGTTGCTCGAGACAAGCAACTTGAAGATCGATAGTGAAAGAAGCATCATGTAATAAATATTTCAAAATATCTATCATAAAATACTTTATTTAAAGAAAGTCAATTCTTAAATATACACACATAGTTTAATTAAGGCGAAAGAAATAAATTGAATGAAAATATATTTATTGTTCTGTTTCGTCAATATGTTTGGAATAGTAGACACAAAGACTCATGAAATTCAATTCAGGATTACTTTCATTTTTACAGTAATGTCAAGTAAAAAACTATTGGACATACACTACACATGTTAAAAAATAAAAGAAAAGTAGAAAGATCCAAAGGATATATTTTTTATACTCACGATGCTCATGAACTAAGAAGTAAACTATGGCAATAGATAGAAGACACTAACAAAAATGTTTATACTTCATATGCTTTATTAACGTTTTTCTAATTACATATTATTTTCACTATGGTAGATATAAGATTTTAATGATTTATACAAATTTGGGGCCTCTGTCTTTGTAGCTGATATTGCCTGTTCGTATATTTTTCTCCTTGGTACTCTATAATGACATAAACAAAAAAATCCGCCTATATTACATACTCTAGTAAAATTGAAACAAATGTTAAATATATACTTAAAACTATCTTTAGCTATATCACATATTTTTAATGACAGTTGTAAAGAAAATTTATATAACTTAAGCATTATATGTATAACTTGTAGAATATTATATATAATATACCTTTGCTTTGTGGGCAATAAACATAGTTGCTACAATTGGGAATATTATTAGAACAGAGTATTGCAGAAAATTTCTTCCTGTTGCTCTCACATATTCTGCACGTTTAGCATCCAGTGAAAAGAGACGCTGAAGTTGTTCATCGAACTGTGAAAAACCATTATATATCTTAAAGTACGAATTTGCCTTTAATTTGTTATGAATATTCATAATGAACAAGAAGAATCATTATATAGCCACAAAAACAGTCAATCGATTAATTTTTACATCAATACAGTGCCTATTACATAATAAAATTCATTCTGAAAATTCAATTATTAGGTGTATTTATTGAAACAAATAATTTTAAATAATTTTAAATTTACCAGAAGCCTTTGCTAATATTTATTAGAATATTTGTTGTGCTCAGAAATTAATGGAAAAAATGCGATTTAGGTTAGAATTCCAAAATACTTACAAGCGTGCCTCCTACACCACTTGCATGCCTGTGCGGATTCAGAGTCTGTTTTAAAAACTCTTGACGCAAAGCATTTCGTCGTGAAGCTCGAAATTCGAGGATTTCTCGGTCTCTAGGAGAAATATCGTATTGATCACGACCAGCCATTTTGGTACAATCAGTTACAATTGGCTAAGAATCCGCCATAATGCAAAGCAGCCTTACCAACTTTTTGACCATTTTAAGTAACATAAATTTAGGAACTGGTATACAAATAGGATCTATTCTAAAAGTCATTAAGTTATTAACAATATCATTGTACGTCAGTTCATTTAATTGTTTGTAATAAGAAGAATATTTTAAGAAAAAAAAATAATCTTATATCTCTTCACTGTCTGTCATTAAATATAATATGAAAGACTGACGAAATTCCCAATTACAATAAATGCAGAGATGTAATATCGAAATCAATTCCGAGCTCTTATGCAACATTTTATTAGATTAAACTGGTATACACATGCCTACGTCATGACTAATTGATAGATCCGCCTCCGTATATCGAGCTGCTCTGAAACGCATTATCTCAAAACTTTTGATAATAAGAAAAAATTAAAGAAATATCGTACTTTAACCAGTGTTCTATTTCCTAGCGAAATAAGAAGAAAAAAAAAGCAAAACCCCTTTCAGCATACGTAGTTATAATCCTATTGTAGGTCATACAAAGTTCCAAGTCTTTAATAATGCAATGCAAGGCAATAAAATTATTCTGCATGTAGCTGACCCATGGCATAAAATTCATTGTAAACTGTGTATCACTTGAAATGCACAATCTACAAATGTTAAAATATTGACAGTTCTGAGTAATTCGATAAACAGTGCCATAAGAATGCAAAAGTAATATACATGTCCGAGTGGGGCACGAAGGCCAATCAAAATCCAAAGAACTCATTAGAACGCTGGGTTTGCAGGTTGCTCTTGCAGTTTTATTGGAATAATATGAATGTGAATCGGAACTTAGAAGACATGTATAAACGAACAGCGACTACATCAGTAATATTTATCCATTCGACTCTAAATTGAGACTGCCTCTTTAAAATCATCTCCTCTCGCCTGTGACTACGTTCGATAAGGACCCTTAAAAAAGATCCCTTGTCTCGCATCCCCCGCTAGGGCTCACCTTCGGCTAGTGGGTCACATAATTAATCTTAATACTAAGAAATACCTCTAATAGCTCATCATTTATTACGATGCAGAATGAATTTTCTACTTGACCAATATTTTCTAGCAATTTACAGGCTTATGCACTGGCTACGAAAATGTTAATTGATAAAGGCGTTGTTTATTTATCACCAATATGACTCGACAGGCGTATGATGATGACTGATGAAATCATACAAACAAAATAAAAGAAGGACAGCTCACGTGATCAGATAAAATCTATGGATCACCAATGATGAACCCACTTTTCTTTGATCACGTGGTGTCACTTGTGAATATACCAGTAGCGCAGTTCATTTACATTCATTAGTGCGGGAACCTTCTTGCAGTCTGCACCTTGCCTTGATGCATTAAGTTCATTGGGTACTAGTAATTGGGTAAGTCATCCTTTGTAATTTCTGGAGTACTATTTGCTAGTAAAATTTTTGTTTGCTGACGACCAGACGTAAAGTTCATGGTCGAACTCCATATTGTGTTGCGACGCAGTAGTCTATTTTCCGTTACATCATTGTTAGGAATAGGCTGAGGTAGTTGATTTTTAAAAAATATTTATATGCCTTTATGTCACGTTATATTATACTACGTTTTGTATGAGAGAAACGCGTTGTGTATTGTTATTATGTTCTGTGGGATTTTACAAAAATTTATGGCTTGTTTCTTTGTTTTGTGATCAATGTGTCATCAGTCTGTTATACGTCATAAGTGAACAAAAGATATTTCGAGTTTAATGTATATTACTTTCGTGGATTGATAAGTCATCTTAATCTATACAATTAATGAATTGAGTTTGATTTGTCCATTTAATTATTTAATTCGTGTTCAATGTGTTTAAGGTTATACATAAATTAATGTTATGCTCGAGCTAGAACAAGAATATGTAATTGAATTAAGCTTGCAAATGTCTCACTGAGGGATAAGATGACAAAGAAAAAAAATAAAGAACGAAGTTGAAGTTAGGAAAAGATTATTTCCCGTATTATTGCGTCAGAAATATTGTAGCTGTAGAAAAGAAACAGTATTTAATAACAGTAATTATTTAGAATAAGCAATTGTTTTGTAACTGTCCTTTAATATGTCTCATATGATTTTTCTTTTACAGTTAAATTCTTGTAACCATGAAGGTTATCCTTTTCATACTTGCTGTAGTAATAGCTGTCACGCAGGCAGTTTCTTTCTTTGACCTTGTTTTGGAGGAGTGGGGCACCTACAAGGTAATTCATTATAATATTTTAATTCTGTTTCCGTTTAAAGCAGTCATGACTTAGTTATTCCAAATCGATAAATGATATCACAAACATATGATAACAAAGATAAGTTAATTTTTTTTAAACACGTTATCAGATATTTTTATGTAGATAATAGATCTGTTATTATAAGATTCAAATATGTTTATATTGTCAAAACGTTCTTTAAGATATATATTTTATTACTTCCTCAATGTTATTTTTTTTGTTGACGATTACGTGATGCTTATTTATCTATCCCCTTTTTTTGTTATATTTTTGTCTTGACCTCGTTGAGTTAATATAAAAAATGTTACAGATTGAGCATAAGAAGAAGTATCAAAGTGATGTTGAAGAAAAATTCAGGATGAAAATTTTTATGGAAAATAGACATAAAATTGCAAAACACAATGCAAAATATGAAATGGGTCTAGTATCATATAAACTCAAGCTGAACAAATATGGAGATATGGTAAGTACCATTCTATAGCAATTTTTCCATTCCAGCTATATTCTGCTAAACTACTTATGAAAATACTAAACAACAAGTATGCCCACCCAGTTTCCTGTCTAAAGAATTAGTGACTTAAATTTCTAGGGAAGCCTATCAAGCTGCATTTACAAGATTATCTTTCTATTTCAGCTTCATCACGAATTCGTCAGCACGCTGAATGGTTTCAACAAAACTGGAAATTTGCAGTTGAGGTCTGTTCCAAAACCAGTGGGTGCTAAATTCATAGAGCCAGCAAATGTTGAGTTTCCAGTTGCTGTTGACTGGAGAAAGAATGGTGCCGTAACTCCTGTTAAAGATCAAGGGCAGTGCGGATCTTGCTGGGCATTTTCATCTGTTAGTATTTCGCTGTTCTTTTGTATTTTTTAATTATAATCAATAAAATTCAGTACGAACTGAAGTAATATACTTATAGACTGGAGCCCTGGAAGGACAACACTTTAGGCAAACAGGAGTTCTGGTGTCTCTCAGCGAACAAAATTTAATTGATTGTTCTGGCAAGTATGGCAACAATGGATGCAACGGAGGTCTTATGGATCAAGCTTTTCAATACATCAAGGATAACAGAGGTGTCGATACTGAAAAGAGTTACCCTTATGAAGCCGAGGACGACAAATGCCGGTAAAAGAATAAAGTCATCTTAATTATTTTGAACAATATCACTATTCCAATAAACTATGACGTAACTGTAAATAAACCATTCACAGATACAATCCCCGCAATAGTGGAGCTGAAGACGTAGGATTTGTAGATATTCCTGAAGGAAATGAGAAAAAATTGATGGCTGCTGTTGCTACTGTTGGACCTCTATCGGTTGCCATTGATGCTTCGCATCAATCCTTCCAATTTTACTCCTCAGGTTAGTCCTGCTTATGACAATCATGTTAAAATATATAAGCAAATCATACTATACATTAAAAATTTATGTAAATTATAGGTGTCTATTATGAACCTGAGTGCTCAACCACGGATCTGGACCATGGTGTACTGGTTGTTGGGTATGGAACTGAGGAGAACGGTGATGAGTATTGGCTCGTGAAGAACAGTTGGGGAACTACGTGGGGCGACCATGGTTACATTAAGATGGCAAGAAATAAGCATAACAACTGTGGTATTGCCAGTTCCGCAAGTTATCCTCTCGTTTAATCAAAAGACAATAATTGATTAGGGTATATCATGCGAAAATGACATTACGTTTATCATTGTACGCAGATAATTACATAACTTCGCGTTAAGATTCATGCTACATTTAAGTTTGTGTGTTTTATATGAATTATTAGGCAGTAAGGTGTATTTGAAGAATTTAATCATTGAATAAAATTATTGATAAGTATAAAAACGAAATATCTATTCTGAGTCGTCTCCTCCCATATTATTCCATGTTTTTTTTTTCATTCTGCACAAAATAACTATCTGCTGATATTACGATCTGTCATAAATATTTGATTCAATTTGTAACGTTAATACTGACGTTCATCATATTACAAGAGGCGTTTTCAGACCATGATAATTTAGACTTCTATTAAATTCGAGTTATAACCGTATTTCAAATTTTCTCGTCCGACTATCATCGTCTGAAAATGCTTAACTTTAATTTTTAGAGGACTCATTTGTATGCCAATACATGATGGAATGACACTTTGTAAACAGCTTGATTTCACCGTACTGTTATAGCACGCCAATATGCAGTATCAAATATCGAAAATATAACATATGATTGAACGTTAGTCTAATTCACATTAATTATAGCTTCTATTGTGTCTAAAAATCTACTTGATTGACGTTCATTTTCACTGCTACAATATATAAATTATGCTAGTGAGCTTAGCACAGTACGCCCGCGCGACTATTTGAAAGCTTAGAAACGCGCAGGACATTTCTGTCCCTATTCTGACTGCTTCTTCTGCAGTTCGTGTACTTGCTATTCTCGCGGAGAAAATTTTTCTGCGTTGATTTCATCAATGTATATATTTTTTTAAGTGTTATGATTCATATAATAATGCAAGGGTGTACTACTGTGAACAAATTATACTGAACTATGCGCTGAGGGCTGTTATTCTTAAAAGTGGTAATGTGACATGCAACCGCGCCAAGTATTTTAACAACCTTACAACGATGGCTAAGTTTATTGCAACTGTAAAAGCCATAATTACACGATTGGTTTTCGCTGCACATGGTTTCATTGCCATTTGGCAGGTGACAACCTTCAAAAGAAATCCACTTTACTGGTATCTAAGCTGTCCAATATTGTTACTCTTTTTCGAGGGTATCTTCACGCTTACTATAAAGGAAAATCAAGAATGGAAATGGTAAGTTATCCTAAAGTGACTCAATAAACGTATATTACATTTATGCGAACTCTAGATAATTGTTATATAACAATATGAAAATAACGTAACGATTGTGACAATTATGTAGTAGATTAACAAGTTGCATTAGCTAGATATTTATTATATTTAAATTTCTAACCACTGCGTGTTATCGGTGACAAAAAATTGATGAATTTAGATCTGTAAAAAATTTTAATCCGGTACGGACAAATGTAAGTGCTTTTGAAAATATGGAAAATTTGCTGTTCCAAAAAGCAGTTCAATTAATTCTGTTAGACGTAACGCTCGGTAAATCGCTTTGAGCTTGGAGAATTTTATCTTCTAACGAACACCTAACAAGCCAATTTTCCAGAGCATAACATTTTATAGTGCTACGAAGGCCGCCCCTTGAATGGGGATGTGTTTTTGTGTGAGCGTCCCGATTTGACAGACGGAAATTGGGCATTAGCTATCCTCGGATAGCGAGAGAATATACTTTATATCGACCATGCCCTCGTGGAAACAGGTCAAAAAAATATTGACCTCATGACATTCATAAAAGACATTCTTATAACTAGAGCACATTCAGGATATAATATATCTGAAAATCATATACATATAATTAGGGATATACAATTTTAGGTTTTGTCCGTCTGTCTTTTTATACCTGGGCAGTGTGGTACCTGCTATTTGGTTGTTGGAATTGGACAAGGTCGATAGAAGAATGAGAATGCGTGAGTCAAATATAAATATATCAGAAAATTTCAATCTGACAAACTTGGCTGGAGCTGATCTAAAAAGTTTGGAAAAAGCACTGGGCGTGAGTATGATTAATATTGCATTTCAATTTCAATACTAAATTGCACATATAATCGTGCTAAAAGTATCCTATGTTATATATGATACTAGGTCAATATAAGACTTCCGGATATTCAAATATCAACGGAAACCTGGGTGACTTTAATCGAACAATTTTTAATGCTTATATTAATAATCGGACGATGGATGTTGCCTAAGGGTGAATTGACTCGAGATCAATTAAGTCAATTACTATTGGTTTACATCGGTACTGCGGCTGACATAATTGAATTCTTCGATTCCTTCAAAGAAGACAAAATCGCACAGGAACCAGTATTAGTGTACCTAACCTTAGGAATTTGGGCATGGTCACTCATGCAGTTCACAGTAGTATTGACAGCAACGAAGTCAAGAAAATCTCGATTATCATCGGGAAGTGCAATCAAGAGGAAAGTTCCATCAGAAACAAGTTGCTGCAGCATAGACGTATGGGGAATAGCTTTAAATATGGTTCTTCAAGTGAGTTACGGATTTGATAATATCTTTGAAAAAAAATAATCAATAAATAATATTTTTTCTTTTTACAGGATGGTCCATTTCTTGCGTTCAGACTCATACTCATAGTTCACTATCAAATAGTCAGCTATATGAATATCTTTTTCACGTGCAAGAACACCCTGGTAATACTTCTACAGTTGTACAGACTGTATGTGGTGCAGAGCGAGAGTAAGAACAAGCGTAAGAAGAGTAAAGGCGAGAGATACGAAATGACAAATATTAGTATCATCTCAAGAGGTGATATGTACAAGGACGTACGTGGCAAAAGATATCAGGAGGAGAAGAAGAAGAAGAAACGTAAGGATCGAGATGCTGAGGCGAATTTATCAGACAGCGAATATTCGACAGAAGATATGGACAGATATGACCTTTCGCCCAGAAGAAACGTGGAACGGAGTAAACGGTATGAGAGTAAATTTTGAAATATTTTTTATTCGTCATATCCTTTGTATTACTGGTAAATTTTAGAAGGACCAGGCAGGATACCGGATACTCTACATCGAGTTCCCGTAATTCATCGAAGCAAGATCGGGTCCAGAAGCGCGAGAACAAGAAGAAATCATCTCGCGTAGATTCCAAACGGGAAGTCTCTAGCGAGGACGAGCGGCAGAAACGGAAGTCCGAGAAGAAATCTTCGGAGAGGAAAGAACGGAAGTCTACAGACAGTTTCAAGACGTCGGGTAAGTCGAAGAGCGAAGAGTCAGGAAAAAGTAATGGAAAAAAAGGAAAGTGTCAAACGGAAGATGAATCTTCATCCGAGGAAGTTGATATGAACCAAAGTGTCAGCGAGTGCAGTGAATCTGAGTCTGAAAGAAGAAGGTAATATATATATATAATTATTTTTTATTATTCAAATATCTGATTGCTGTTTTTATTATTTTTATTTGAATTATATAGGTATAGACGTCGTAAGCGTCGACAAAACAGGGATTGACAACGAAGCCTGGGCATAATCGCGCTCTTCTTCCTCTACTTCGCGATCCTGGTTGTTTGTATGCTATTTATACACGCTGGTATCAACGACGGGATGATCCTCGCTACGAAGAAACGGCGATTCTTTTATGCAAATTTTTCTTATCAGTGCTGCCTATAGAACGATGTTTTCATGATGAGTCTATAGTGAATATACTTTGCGGGAAAAGTATATGAATCAGTTTGGTGGTCATTTTGTACACTGTACGTTGTATTTGTAAAGTTCCAAGGAAGACTTATGCCTTGGTGTCGTACGTATGAATTATATAGAGATAATCTTAGAAAGATATTATAAGCATTACAGAAAGCTTCGACAGATCGGGATAATGTATTTGAGCATTTTTACAATATTTTATTGAAATTATTTTGAGGTTAGTTTCGACGATGCGTTTCTGTTGTAAGTATACATTGAATATGCGCAGAATGCAATGCGCTGTTGTCATGTAATTTTAAACGTTTTTTATTATATTCGTTAAGTGTGTTTAATTGGATACTGTCGATGTCTATGTAAAATAATACAATGGTGAGTCAGAAGAAAATGCATCAGGATCGCTGAAACCTTGACACTGCATGCGTCACTATTCTTTGACAATTTAGTCATTAAAAAGACAAAGAATTATAAATGTATTTGTGAATCATTTGGGTCATATATGGAGCAATACTTTTGAAGGATTAAATTAATGAAAATATTGTCTTTACTTTTATATTAACTGTTTTATTGCGCAAGGATAATAATAATAATAATAATACAATAAATTTCAAATTAATTAATCTACTAATACATGTTTCTTGAAAAATTCATAGTATTACAATATGGACTCCTCATGTGTCTCTAGCCATTTTATACTCTGTTGCCCATCCAGTGTATCAATGTATTCGGCTAAATCGTTTTGATGTACACCGGTTGCAGCACAATACAGCACTGCTGTATTTTCAAGCAACTCTTCGAGCCATTCTGCCTTACGTTCTATACCGTAATTATCTTTGATATCAATTTCTTTATTTTTTATACGATTTTCAGTCTCAGGACTCAACGAGTTTATTGTTTTTGATTTATCAATATTCTCAGACATATCACTGTTACTTTCTGAACGTTTAACGTCTACTTTCTTGTGAAAAGTTTCGTCCTCCAATTTCAATAACTTTGTTGTTTGTGACTCGTTATTATTTTCCAAAGAGCAATTTTTTGACGTTCTCTGCTCAAATTTTGATTCTATCAACTCATTTTCTGATCCAGTAAAATTTTTATGACAATAATGAGTCTTAAGTTGCTTCAATTTTGTGCGCAGGACTTCTGCATTTAGCATTTTTGAAGATGACTGATAAACACTTTCCACGCCAGGCTTCTTTAAGCTTTGATTGTAATCCGATAAGATTCGTGCTATTTCCGAAGTTTCGTTTGAATTGAAGGATACATTGGGACTGGAATTTGGCGGAACGTAATTCCTTATCATTTTATTATTACTGCGGTTCTGATACTGAAGTGAAAACCCATCGGTAATAAATTTTGACGAAGCAGGAACCTTATGGCTCTCTTGACGTCTTTGAGAATTAAGAGAAAGATCTATGGCAATTGCTGATTGATTTGGATTATTTAAGAAGGTAGGTTTTAGTATACGCTGTGTAAGAACCGTGTTTCTGCTTAAGGAATTGTCAACGGTCGAAATATTTCTTTCGGTAGGTATCAACTTCGTGTAAATGGAAGACATCTCCATTAAAGTTTCATCGCTTATAGTTGAATCTTCCAGTGTCCTTAAGTTTAAAACGTTTGGTATATCTTTGGATATTTCTTTTTTCGAAAAACATCCCGTTCCCATGACACTATCAATTTTCTTTTTATACATATCATCCCTTAGGATAAAATTTTCAAAATCTTTATCTTGTACGTCATATTCCTTCTCTTTAACTTCAGCAGTGCCAACACCTGTTCTTGAAGTTTCCTCAGACTCCTTCGTCGATACGAGATTGGCATCATTTTTCATATCCGCCACACCCAATGGATCAGCCTTATTAAAAACTTCATTATTCTCTTCCATATTTTCCTGACAAGCCGGCCTTTTTTTTTTAGCACAGTAGGCAAGTACAGAATGAAGGCTGTTGTGCATGCATACGTCAAATGATTCTTCGACGGTCGCTGGAACTTCTTCAGGATCGATACTGAGAGGATCGCGACATTTTAATTTACCCTTCGCACTTCTTTTCCTTGAATTCATCAATGACATTATTTCTGGATGCGGATCTACTGATACAACTTCAATTTCAGGTTGATCCACTATTTCCCGATAGGTACGTCCATCCAAAGTTGTAAAGTAGCGACCGATATATTCAGCAGCCAAACCCGCCTGTGTAAAATATATTATATTAAAAAGTGCTTAGAAACACTGACGATCGCGTTACTATGTATTTATTACCTGTGGATGAAAGGCTGGTCTCTCATGCATCCCGTGAACTGGCCATTCCTTCCATTCTGTTTCATCCTTTATAGATGGCGCTTGATACGTGGCTCCTACTGTATATAATTTCCTAGTGACAGATCTAGTATTCATATACGGCATGGTAGGTCCTCTGGTCCTTTTGCTTGATTCCAATTCAATAGGATTTTCCTTTCTCTTGGCTGTTAAGAGTCTCTGTCTTGGTCGTGGGAAATCCTTGTCCACGTTCTTCTTAGATCCACGCATAGGATTCCGACGTACTTCGACAGTTCTGAGAATAAATATACAAATATTATGTAATGGTGATTAAATAATATCTTTAAGCGTATACTTTTTCGTCCTGCGTGCTCGATGGATTCTCTTTGATTTTTCAGCCGCTCCAGACGTGCTGCTACCGCAGCTACTGTTAGTCTCAGTAGAATCCTTGGAAGATTCATGAACATATTCGCCGTCTTCTTTAAAACTTTTACTAGTCTCTTGTTTAATAATTATCGTTCCTGGCGGTAACTTTTGAAGAATATCCAAATTCTCGCTCCCAGATAAGTGCTGAACTGTTTCTGACGTTTCTGGACTGTTCATCTCGACTTTGAATTGCTTCCGCAAATTCATTTTAGAATTTTTATCACTCAATTCGATCACTTGAGTATTCTCTAGGTTGGCACTCTTTCTCTGTTGCTTTACTGGTTTATCCGTCAAGATCATCTCGGCTTTGTCTTCGCTGCTTGTCGCATTCATGCAGGTAGATTTGACTTTCTTCGACGTTCCAGACGACGTATCTCGCTTAATAATTGCGATAACGCTGATATCTTCGTCGATTTCTAAGGAAGTATGGCTCACAATATTCGTATGGTTCTCTTGATCGTTCGCCATTTATTATTCCACTCGACGAATGTACCTGATGGATTTACCTAAACCAATAGTAGGAAATTATTACCTCAGAGACGATGTAGAAGCAAATTCTTACAATATCTGACTGTATACGATGATTAGTTGCGAGTATGAGTATCTCCCTGGAGAATATTTGATTCTAGTTATCATAAAGGTAGACAAAACCAATTGAACGAAGTACCTGTCGGACATTACACCTCTTTTGTATCTCGATTGTTTGTGTCCCGCCGTCCATTAATTCTTCATGGGCGGCAGCACCATCTGGTGGCCACTCGGCATATCATATAATATAACGTTAATTCTACAGGATTTGAAATATGAATGACATTGTAATTAATCAATATATGTTTATTGTGCTTTCACGCGTATCATATTAAACACACGGCAATATTCATTTGCAAGACTCAGTTTATAATTTTGCACTTGCTCGATCTGCCAACGTTCTGTTATTCATATGCAATGCTCACAGCTTCAGAAGTCTCTGTCTTATTCCAAATAAAATACTATTTCGTACTAACTAACGCTAGGCTCCCTATACAATAAATACGAAATACATATCGTTACTCGTATTGCACGTAGACTAGAACTTAATATACGAAATCTTTGGCACTCTATTCCAGCTTGAAAGTATTTACAAAGAAAGAGAACAACTTGACGAATAGTCTTGGCTTTAATTCATGTTGTCTGTAGTGAGGGCAAGGGTGGTCAGTACCGATCGTCGATTTGGATTAACGCCGAGATTTTCCCAATTTATCCACGATAGTCGTGCCGTGAGATCTATAAATGAAAATTAATAGAAACAAATTTGATTATCTGATCTTCTTTATTATTAATTATGAAATCACAATGAAACTTCTCGTACCACTGGTGTTCCATTCGGCACGTTCTCCACTTATTTCACCTCTAAGGCACCTTTCGACGTAGGTCAAAGGGTCAAGTCTTGCCGCTAGGACTTCCCTGAGAAGCGCGATATACGCTATCGCTAGTCTTAGCGTGTCGATTTTTGATAATCGCTTCTCATAAGGAAACGTCGGCACGTGAACTCTGAGCTCGTCGAAAGCGGAGTTGATGCTGCTAAAAATCGCAATTACGCTTACAATCTGCTTCTAAATCTTTGCAGACTTATCCTTATTGTCAATATCAACATTACATGGAATAATTATAAATAGACCGTTTCTTACCTCAGCATACGTTTCCTCTCGCGAATGTTCGCAGCGTGTCTCTGAATTCTGTATGGGCTGCCATTGGGATAATAACCTTCCTCCACGCCATTCATATCCGGGTCATTGTGATCTGTCAAATGTTAAAAACCTTATGCCATGGATATACTTAGTTGTCAAAAGTGTGTGGCAGATTGTGCAAATAGGTTATGTCTACTTTGTCCAGAATTTTTCAGATGCAAATGCACTCTATCGCAGGGGTTGCTTGAACTAGTAAAATTGGATAAATGAATCTGTGTACCTGGCGTTGACACCGGCATGTGATAATGCAAAGGCGAGTGCGTGTGCTGAGGTGCGTGGGTCACATGTTGCGTTGGTCTACCTGCGTAAACACAAGATGGCAGTTCTGACAGATCCTCTTCGCTGATGTCACTGCTTGGTCCGACGTAGTATTGGGAACTGGGGAAATTCGTTGTTTTCTTTCTTAGAAACCGATCGCAATGTGATTTCAATAACTTTGCCTTTACAAAAAACTAGTGATTATACGTGGCTGAAACTCGAAATTTGACACAGTCCAAAAAAAGTATCTTGGCATAAAAAAATAGCTCTACAAAAATCTCGAATTTAAATACACATAAATATTTGTAGCAAATAATTTTGAAAATTGCTTTTAAACGATATTAGAGTATGGATGTTTTAAAATATTTATTCACCTAGAACAGGCGACAGTGGAGTCAGCTGGTCTGGACGTCGTACCAACGCGATGTCGAATTCTCTGACTTCGATCTTCGTAATCGTACGCGGGATGTGATGCCATTTCGAAGGACACACTTTAAGGCCACAACGAAAAGGAGACTTTACAAAGCCATTAATTGACTTGTTCATAAAATTTCACATAAAAATGCATTCAAAGATTCTCTCGAGTAAAACTCAACACCTTACGTAAATTTAATGAAAGATTTTAACGAACGGCACTTCTTAAAATTAGCCAACAACCGTTATGTTCTTTACGAATGAAAACTCTATCCCTAATAAGGGTTGAAATCCGACTATCACTAAAGTCCCCGGGGAGTTCGCTTTATATACGGTAAATTGTATCACGAGGGGATGATCGATACCAACCCCTGGGCGGAGCTTTCGACCAATGGGAATTCGAGCTGTGCAAAATGATTATCAGCCCGAATTCTCATTGGCCAAAACTTAATAGCGCATTTATCTGCGAAACGTGGGGACGAGAGGTTCTGTGGTTTATTGTTACTGCCGTCGAAATTTTATTTTCCGGAGCATAACATGCAGAGGTACTGGAGGGAATGTACCAGTGAGAGGGTATAGTATGGTAGGAGGGTCGTTTCAATTTGGTGGGCCATGCTTTAGTCTAGTGAAACGTTATGAAATCCGTTTATCCGAAAACAATTTCGACGAAGGAAACGACGCCAGCTGACAGTTGATATAATTTTGCAATTTTTGTATGAATAATATAATTAATGTAGTTACGTACGAAAAACCTCTCGATCCTTTAACCAAAACTTTATTAATATCAAATTGAGGTTATACCAAGGATATGAATTCCATATGGTTTCAATAACGCTGTTGAGTGATGACGTACCAGTTTGAATATCCGAACGGTCGCGGAGCTGACAGCCTGAGAAAGTATCTCGATCGGTAAAACAGCTCATCGAATACGTCCCCATAGGTACGAAACCACGGCTCAAATATTAGCCTTCTCAATGATATGAATAGACCAATATTCAAATGAGGTATGTTTAGTACACAATGAAATGCAGTGCCGCAATTATGCAAGGTGTTAATACGATGACAATAGGTTAGAAGGGTTGTAGGTACAACTGTCAAAGTTTTGTCGTACGACGTACTTTAAAGTAAGTCGAATCGTTCTGTGACTGGCCGCAAAGCATTGAAGATTCTGCGAAGGGACTTTTATTGTCCAGGCCGCTTCCCAATAATTGGGATTAGCTTTCGAGCGTATGAGAACACGGGTGTCCTTGTAGTCCTAAAGGGATTAATCATTTGGAGCCGCGGGTAATTTGAATTTTTTGATATTATCGCTCCTTAGTACACGATACAAAAACTGCCTTACTACCATTCGTACCACGGAGGAAAATAATAATCATGGCTTCTATACTTTTTTCTAAATCATCATGGCTTCTCTGTTTCTTGATCATAGAGTCGACGCCAGATCTGACAAACGACAGACGAGTATCATCCTCTCGCCGAAGTACCTATTTGTAGTGAAATAGCAGGAGCGTGCCATTTCGAGTATCGCCGTAACAAATTTCAAGAGAGGGTATTGTGTCACAGTGAGCATTATTTATTTGAATTCGTCATGATACGGGGGATCCGTCATTTAGAAACCGAGATGAGTACTTTAGATAATTTTTTTTTATATCTCTCACAATAACTCCCGGTGCTTTAGAAAATGTCTTTCACAGAATCTTACGTAGACGTTACATCGCAGTCTACTCCCACGGCTTTACCTTCGTAACTCGAATTTGATCATTGGGCCGATTAATTAATTGTGGCTTTGTAGGTTATGGGAGTCTGGCGCGGGATAAATTTTCTGGTAAAATTAACAAATGGATTTTCAACCTTACGCTAGTGTGTCCTCGGTAACATCCTTAAGGTTGTCGATTTCCAAGTAAACATTTAATTTGCGATTACATTATTTCCGAGGGCCCGAAGTCCCGTAGAGCACCCTGTCAGTACCAGTACATCCCCGGACAACAAGGGGGTACCTACCGACCCCCTATAATAGAGATTTCACGCCGCGGGCCCCCTCTTGGTTCTCACAGTAGGGGTCTCCCTGTTAACCGGTCATTTATTGTCCACTATTCTCTCCGCTTTGGGTATAATTTAACACTGCTTTGTATCTTTACCTCGTGACAATTTCTTTCCACTCCGATTGGCCGTGCGGGCGCGTGCCTCTAAGTATCTGTTTATAGTCCTAGGGGATCAATTTGTTTGCTAAATTATTTATTGGTTAAATATGCTTACGAGGCTATACGAGTGGTTGGACACGGTTTACCGAAAATCTGTTTGATATTTGGATCTCTGTGGTTGGGAAAAGCAAACGGTGTCGAGTGGGAATTTTACACTTAGTTAAATAAATGGATGAGCTATGATGCGTTACACTTTTACTCTATAACACATTACATGGTATGTATCTTATTATTTATTGTAACGTATTAGTTATATACTTATATCTATATATCATTATTCAAAGAAATAATTGTTTCTTCTTGTGCAACCGCTTTAAAATATTTGTATGGTGTAATTCTTGCTGTCCGATACTATGATTTCTAGGTTATCTTTAATCAGCAAACCGGATACCCATCCAAATTGACCGGTCTTGGTACCTCTGCTTCCTAAAATTCTCAGGAGGTCTCCTTCCGGTGAAAATATTTGGATCCGTCCGTTTCCGGAGTCACCAACAATTATATTTCCTTTGATGTCTACTTTGACGTTTTCGGGTGATCTGAAAGTGCGAAATAAAATGATGCATTGGAATTTACTAGGGAAATATATTATTTTCATTGCCCAGACATAACATAAATATCATTGCTTTTTGTGAATCTGAATAATTTTGGAAAATCTTCTGTCGTATAAGGTATAATGTAAATATCCACAAACCTAAAGAGTCCTCTGATTGATCCAGGACCGCCGATTGTATTGATATGTTGCAGATCGTGATTGAAAACCTGATAAGAATATATTAACGAATAACTATCTATTCAATGATTAAATAACAATATGAAAGTAAATAACAATATGAAAGTAAATAACAATATGAAATATTTTACCTTGATCTTATGATTGCCACAGTCAGCCACAACAATGGTGGAGAAAGACACAGCCACATCGGTAGGCTGATTAAAATGATTGACAGTAGTGTTAATAACTTTCCCATGTAAAGTAACATTCGTCACTTGCTTCTCGATGAGTCCAATGCTTCCATAGAAAGTACCATCGGGTTGAAGAATTTGAACTCTGTCATTACCAGTGTCGGCAATATAAATAAGATTCTGTCTCGGATGAGCAGCTATTCCCTCCGGAGAACGAAATTGCGTGTCGCCAATGCCTTTGCTACCAAGACGCCGTAAAAAGTCGCCCTTTTTATTGAACACGTAGACACAGTGCTTCCATTTATCTGAATAAGAAAAATTGAGAATTATAAAAAATAAACTTTAATCAATATATCATAAATTATTTACCCGTTACAAAAAGTTCTTCCATGTCCTCCAGAAATAAGACACCCTGAGGAGCCAGCATATCTTTATGCTGAATTCTTCTTAGCACCTTGAACTTCTTATCAAGTGCAACGATGTGACTTGTCCCCGGACATGCGACGAAGATTACTTGTCTCCAAGGATCGAAAGCTAGTCCCGACGGTCGATGCACCACGTCACGACCAACAATCAATTTTGGAGTAAATGCTTTGCTCCTGATAAAAAATAAAGGTGATACGAACCATAAAAAACTCAATAGAAATCAAAGGATATCTTACTTGTAGTAAAGATTTACATTCTCCTTGCTTTTAGTGACTTCCAGCCTCTGCTTATTCTCATCGTAGTCAACGTCATCAGAGAGATCCGGTTTCCATGCAGCGATAGCAGCCATCACGTCACTTGCTTTGTGGTGCAAGAGTAAGAAGGTCTTGACCTGGAAGACAAAGGAAGACTTTAAATGAATTCGAGATACTTATGCGAATCTAAACTCTTGATCGAGTTTGCCTTCTCAGTAGATCCATCGTGACGTTTGAAAGTGATCTTGATTCCCAATGGCATAAATATTCAAACGAGGCACTGCTCCAATCTGATTTACTCAAGAAGTTCAGCCTGGTGAAATCCTGCTGAGTGAAAACCCACCAAGCGGACTGTAGGCCACCAAGCCTATTTGTAACACGTGTCTTTGCACGTAGACTCATGGAGGTTCACCCTGTGAAAAATTGACAAAAGACCGCACACGTCGGCACGCGACCAGGCTGTACCAGGGGCTGTAGGTAAAGTGCCAGAAAATCAGGGTAGTTCAGAGGGTGTTCTCAATTGGCCGCAGTTTAGTGTCGCTTCGGTGCATCTCAAAATATGCTGGCGAACGTCAACTGCATTGCTCTGCATATTTCATTTGGGTCCATTGGTTCCCTTGATAAATCTTATGTGTGTTAGAAAAATTAACATTTTTGACTTAACAATTACCACGATTTTTTTAATTTTCATAGAAACCAAAAAATCAAACTCGTGGACTTGAATGTATTTTTTTTTTTCAAAATTTGCTACACCTTTGAATCTCAATTACAATGTCTAAGCAAACGGTATAATTTATTTGAACGTTATTCGTTTTATCGATATTTTAATTGTGTCTTATTATCGCTAATTAACCTTGACTACGTGGTAGAGCTGTTTTCAGACTGCTCGTTAACTTGTGAACAAGCCTTTATAGAACATTCAAACAAGGCAATGCCTGGCATCGATTAACGCTCATAATTCTCTTTGTGTACGTATAAAAGGGTTGTACGGAATTTCACGTTTTTTCAGCAAGTTCAAGGGAGAATTTATAAAAATCATTTCCTCCCATTTTCAGGATGTGGACGAGATTCGCACAAGGGTCGCTGTAAAATTAGCCATACCCAGCATCGATTCCCTAACCAGTGCTATATAAACATACATATTAAAATTAATGACACGCTTGTTAGTTACACGTCAGTTGATTTTCCCAGGGTTGACAGTACCCCTCAGTTACAGGGTATCTATAGAGCAGTCCTTTGGCAACCCCATAGCTACAATATGTCACTGTGGCTAATTTCAGGGACGTAGACACCAGCAACGCGTGTGGTGTTCTGCACTAAAAAATTGTTAATCGTTACCCTTCAACCCCTCAATACACGAATCCTACACTACATACCCTATGAAAGATTTGGAAGAAAAAAAATATGTTTCTCAATGACCAAATACTCATTGACACTTATCAATCTCAGCCAATGCAATGCTATTATTAAAAACACATTCTACTAATTGGATTGTTTACGTGAAATTCCTAAATTGTGTAATTAGCAATGATCGTTAACGCCATTGAAATACGTGTTAATTAATAACTATCGCTCCATATCGGAGCGCTACAATTAAACGAGCGATTTAGGGGGTGTCAATAAATTATAAAGATGATCGGTAATTAACAGTTACTGCAACTGGATAACGTTTATGCGAAGATAACTATGGAATACAGAAGCCTGTAGTTGACTCTTTATGGTGGAGTGTGTTCGTGACGTGAATTATTAGCCCTCGGGCCTTTGGTCGAGGGTGGCGGGCGTGGCTTATGGGGTGCTTCATGAGGGTGGCAGGCGTGGCAAGCGTGGCTCACCCTCGCAGCCTCGCTCCTGGATCAAGACAAGACCGGGAAAATTGATTCGCAATGGGTTCTATATACGTCCGTATATACGTACCGCGTTACGTGTTACCGTATAGACCAAACATACTCGTGTGTAAACGTTCACGCGTTGCGTATGAATTTGAATGTATAAATATCATACAGAAGAACTGATATCGAGGCTCGTACGTAAAACGGCCGTTCTCGTGTCCAGCTATGTTGTCTGGACATCCGTGTATAAAAATAGATGTCTTGCTGAACGCTGATCTGCAAGTTTTGAAGAAACGTCAGACTTGAACCGAGTACACGAATGGCATATGACGATAATTATATTGATAAACTCCGTAGTATCCGGATCGATGTGAATCTTCAGACTCCGTCCAAGATCCATCCAGTTTGAGCGAAGCTAAAGAACGTCGTTTTCTCATCCTTATGAGTAAATGAATTTTCTAAAAGCTTAACATCACTGTCGCCCCCTTAGGATTTCTCTCGAACAAAGTGTTCTCCATTGAAGGCGATGGTGGTCCAGCTTGCTCTACCCGTGTCTACGTATCTTATCCTTCTCCCGGACTTGCCAGTTTTTTCCTACCCCAATCCTACCTACCCTGGCGAACTTCTGGGCTTGCGTTTGTACAGTGGTAATGGGCTGTCAGCGGCAGACGTTCGCTGCTCGTGCCTTATATACCAATACCATTATACACACTACGGTTCTATCCTATCCGCTTCGCCATACCGAGCTTGTGCACTCGGCTCCCTCACTCTGGTTACGAGAGATGCTGGGTTTGCTCTAGCTAGCCACCCTCCGACCAACCCTGCGACCCATCCAGCATCCTCCCAGTCCTCCTGGCTGTTACCCTCCTCAGCCCTCCGCGTACCCCTGCTCCTCGCACCTTCCTCATCCCCGAATGATCAATACTGCGAGACCCTGCTCTGGACAGGTGGGGTGGTCCAGAGTTTATTTGGAAAAAAGGATACTTTTAAATACGTTTTAACAGGCTCTTCTCGCTGGTATCGTTGAAGATTTTTGAGCACCTTCTCACTCTCTCAAGGAGGAGTACATATATGTATATCAGGGAGATTGCATGGTATCCGTTCACGTGCCTGAACCGTGTGACATGTCAATGTAGGGAATCGATCCATTAATGGGTATACGATTACCTTTTCGTGATTGTCAGCTAGTGTCGCGTAAGTTGCGTCCTTCTGTTCGTTCACTTCCGCTTGTATCTTGAATATTCGCTGTTTTATTTCCTCAGCGGAAAATTCGCCCTTAGACGCCGTCGTCGTTGCCTTCTTGATTCTCTCCTCGCGCTCCTGCTTTAGCTCAGCGATTCTTAATTCAATGTCTTTGTCGATGGACTCCTTCAAGGCGTCGATTTTAGCCTGCAAGAATAAATGACATAGTTCAACGACGTCATTCAATATGTACTGAGAATAAATCGAAAGGAAGGGTTCTAAAAAAGAAATTGATCATGTCCAATTTACTCGAAACTCATCAATTCTGTATTCGAATCTGTTGGCTGTGGCTTCTAATTGCTCGGCGATACTTCCAAGTAGCTCCTTTAGTTCATCCATATGCGCCACCCAGCATACACCGCAAAATATCTAGTTACGATTGTTAATTATTATTATTAGATCGTCGCTCATTATATAATCAGGAATCATTATATAAACAATAATCATAAACACACTATCTCACCTGCTTGCAATGGTTGCACTTGTTATCACGACTACACTCTGTACCGCATTTCTTACATCTTATTAATTTCTCGGCCTGATTTTCAATCTGAGACTGATTGGTCGTTGGTGCAAAACTGACTATAGGACTTCGTGAATCAAAATGTGCGAGACTGTCGCCAGGATTCTCCATCACGCGTAATAAGCTTTCAATGTATAAATTTGTCGGTAATTTTTCCGGCGTCGAATCCACCACCGTTAAATGACACAGCGGACACTGCATGACTTTATCTGTTCGAAAAAAGTATTCATACGCTCCATGAGAGATACATCGACGAGTAGTTACAGTTTCCAAATCATTTTTTTTATTATGAATAAATTGTACGATTTAAAAAAATTTTTTTTTAATATACTTCAATATTTAACGTATGAAAATTCATGCTATCAAAATAATATTAAAGTCTGATTAATATTTTTCAGGACGCTTATTTCAGCTTTCAAATGCACTGTCAGAATCGACATATGTATGTAAATCGACGTGAAGCCCTGTCGAGTTAGTGTTATGCACCAATCGATATTCCACTTATTCATACGTTCAAATTTCGCGAGGCGATAACGTATCAAATCTGACTTTGTACCGTTTAAGCTTGCGGATTACTAATTTTTATTTTTTTACATCGTCATCGAACACTTTACCATATGTTCCATGTTCGTTTAATTGTCAAACAAATTTATATGCTCACCCAGGTTTCCTGGATCCGTAATTTGTTCTGCTAAGCAATTCTGACAGAATGTATGCTGGCATGGCATCATCTTTGGTGATTTTAACCTTTCCATACAAAGCAGACATTGCAACAAGTCTTCGATGGCTCCTAATGAAGTTCTGTGTTGATAGATCGATAAGATAAACATCGTTATTGAGATTCAATATCAATCGAATACTACTACTTGTCACACTACCTGTGGCGTCTTCGAGGACTTTTCGCACGAATTGTTATTGAACTTTCCGCTTCTTGATTGTCTCTCGATATACTTGGTTTGACCACAAATTCTGGCGACACCCCGTACATTTCTTGCATAATTGCACTCGATTCTTCTGTATTCTCGACATGTGAGTGTACCGGCTGAGACGCTTGTCTCTTGAACATAGACTTGAATTTTGAAGTCATGCTAAATGATAAAGAGAATCTTTTTGTTATATTCGACTATCGATATACATAATGTCAATTCAATCGATTAAAATTGACAATTTCAAACGTTTACTAACAAAAACTAATTCGTTTTTTAAATTATAATAAATATTATATTTCTAATACGTTCTAGCATAGAGCAGGCAAAAGACGATTTTATTATCTTTAACTTTTTTTATCAATATTATATCTGATAGGCTTTCGGTCGATGGATTTTTCAGGCACTTATACTTTTGAATAATCCTATATTGGTACCTGGTTGTTCAGTCCAAACGTACCACCTAAACGTAGAACCATAAAAGTCAAACAACGCTAATATTCGGTGGTACGTTTGAACTGAAAAACCCGGTATACAATTATTCTTTAATTTCACTCCATTTGCAGTCTTCAATAATATAAAAACCTATGACTGTTGGATATTGTTCGGAAGGAAAATTAATACAGTCAAGCATTTTGTTTACAATGCAAATTGCACGTGTTCAGTAATATGATAACAGCATACGTGATTAACCATAAAAATACGAATAACGAGGTAACTTAATTTAAAGACACTTAAAATTCTTTCAAATCCCTAATATTCCAGTCAGATAAAACATTATGAGAATGTAGATTACAATAATCTCAAGTATAACGCTTTAAAGTTTGCAGTTTTATATCGGAGAAATTTTAAAAATATATACATTACCTCGAGCAAAGCGAAAAAATTATTAATTTGTCTTTACCCAGAATCCTGTAGATCTAACTGAACGGAGATTAAGGCGTGGACTTGTACAAATTAATCGATGTCTGCTGCTTACATATTGTATTATGAAAGCTGATAGAAAATTGCGTCGATGACGTTATCTATTCACCTTTGATAAAAGAATAGAGACGGTAACAAGATAACGAGGAAGAGAATGATATATATATATACTCATACATATTTATCATACCAGATTGAAAATTTATGGTTGAACGTGAAGTGAAAAAAAATGTATTTATATTCTTTTTAATCGGATTTTCATTTATCTCAATGAATTTTAACGCATGAGAGTCCATTGCGTGACCGTCAGACATTTTGTCGGTCAATCCTCTTGTACCGTTAATACCATAAAGATACTGAATTGACACAGTCATGCATCCGTGAATCTCATGTAGCCTAATGTTGGGAGTCAGGAGCGGACATGTTTTCCTGGATTGTATACGGGCCCCGTGAAGACGCACAGCATCCGTAGAGGAGCACCTTGTGCACAGTGGTTAGTCGTCAGAATATTTATCAATAAAAAGAGTGCAGTTTCGATTTGGAGTGAAACAATGATTCGATTGTTTATGAACTTCTTGTGAAAAGATATGAATGGATTGTTTGGTATGTTAAACAAGAATCGTGAGGGACATGATGAAGACTTGTGAGAAATTAGGATGAAATTTTTGTTGAGTGATCATTGTTTTGACGTTGAATTTTTGTACAACAAATGTGCCGTTTATCTCGAAGAAAATCTTCGAATTCTGTTTTATTGGCCAAACCGTGTTGAGCAAATGCAGCTTTGTTGCGTGACTACTGTAATTGTTGGCTGAATGAAACGGGCCCCTGTGAAGCGGTTACATTTGTGTCAATTTAGGTGTCTGTTTTCAGACGACGGCTATAAATGTACTTGTTACGGAAGATATTATTGAAATTAACATTTTTTGCGGTGTTTTTCGTTTTACTGTACTCGTTTCAAGCATCTACTAGTGTCTATTGGAACACGTATAATTTTGGTGGACAGAATGCTTCAGAGAAAATGGAATTTCCATCCGCCGTAGCTGTGGCTAAATACTCTAATGACATAGCCTCGAGTACCTATGTTGACAGTACGGTGACCCCGAAGAAGATTGAATATTATAATGTATGGTGCATATTTACTAAGGTCACTTCGAATTCTCCTATACGGAGAAAATTTAAAATATTTTCGGAATCGTTGCTCAGGCTAGCGACTGTCGACATAGCCTTCCATGTGATAACCGATTCTGACAGCAAGGGAATTGCTGAGAATGAAATACGGGGTGTTATGAGAATTACTGGAAAACTAATGAAGGTAGGATTAAGTTATTTTCGATAGCATGAGATATTGCAAGTGCGATATCAATATTTTTATTGATAATATTTTTCAGGTGCAATATTATGATGTACACAAATTGGCTTCGCAGCTTGAAAATATTGTTTCTGTGATGTCACCTCATTTTAGTAGCAAGCCAGGGACGTATTACTCAGATGCTTTGTTCTTTCTGTCGCTGGGCTTGCATAGAATAGCACCAGTGGATCAAAATTTAGCTGTTATGTTCGATGTTGATACCAAGCTCAGGAAAGACATTAAAGAACTTTTTCAAGAGTTTAATCACTTTGGGGAGAAGGCTCTGTTCGGTCTGGCACCAGAATTAACTCCTGTTTATCGGCATGTCCTATATCTCTACAGGAGTAAAAATCCAAAGACAATATTTGGTGAGCCTTTATATTCAGGAGGATATTCTGGCTATAATAGTGGGGTTATATTAATCAATCTAGAAAGGTTACGAAACTCCTTGGAATATGATCAAATTGTTAGTCAAGATAGTGTTGATCATCTGGCAGAAAAATTTAATTTCAAGGTATGTATATATATATTTATAATGTATAGCTAAGGATTTAATAATATATGTGTAATACTAATGTAAAGACTTATTTGCTCAGGGTCATTTAGGAGACCAGGACTTTTATACCGTATTGGGAATGGAGAGACCTGAATTTATTTACACACTTGATTGTGGCTGGAACAGACAACTGTGTACATGGTGGAGGGATCGTGGATACACTGATGTTTTTGGTAGCTACGCCCAATGTGATTCAGAAACCAAACTATGGCATGGAAACTGTAACGCTCCTATTCCTGATGATTAGGTACTCTATTTCGCTTATTACTTAGTGCATTTGTTATTTAAAAAAAAGTATTAGATTGTTCTATCTCATGCAGATAGTAGTCTCTTTAGATACAGAAAATAATTCGAATACAAATTTTGATATTTTTATATATTCATATTGAGAAACTGTGATTTCAAAGTGCCTATTATTATTTCAATACAATCTCAAAAGCTAGCAACATAAATTCATGACAACTCTATATCGTTATGATGGAGCAACAATAGTTCTAGCATATATTACAAATGGTTTATATATTTTATGAACTCCAAATAATATTATATCATATTAAATATTCTACTGTTATACATTATAATTATTAAGTTTCTGCAGTATTGCAACAATAATCAATTTTTACGTTATCGTTATATATAAGTACTTTGTCCATCAAGTACAATATGTTGGATTTAAAAAAATTACCAAGTATAATCGGTTCTTTATAAGAAACAATATGAGAGATGTCGTCGGTGCTGATAGAATTAAAAATTAGCTGCTTTTTATAAGTTTGCAACAAATAATACAAAGGATAAATCAGTTAAGGCATTTCATGTAGGATTAACTTTAATGCAATTATAAGTTATAACTTACATAAATAGATTACAGTTTTATGATGTTATAGTTGCGTAGAAGATAATAATATTAAATACAGTATTGACATATGTGCTATATACAATATAATTTCATTTTTAAGTTCGTATTCAATATTAACCGCCAATGAAAATTCGCGCATCCGTCTTTTCCCCGTTTTTAAGTTGACAAATAGAAATTAAATGGCCCATTCCTAATTTTAGAACAAATTTCTGTTCCTTCTCGCTCGACAATTGATTATCAATTTGTTTAATTTATAAATGACTGTCAGTCACAACGCCATATAGCATCACCGTAAATATTTTATAACGGTTAACCTGATATTAGCTGTAAAGTATTGAAATACAATGTTGACATAGGAAACACAAATTTGTATACACTTAATGAATTCCTACCCAGGATCATTAAATTCTCCCACAAAAAAAAAACACAACCATTGTGGGTGAATAACAATCCGAGGTTGGTTTACTTTTTGTCATTCTATGAGAATCAGTAAGTAATAATAATCGTTTTAAAAGGTAAGGAATACATATATATGAATACATATATATATATATATATATAAATATTTAATGTTGTTGCCATATTTCATATAAATAGATGCAAGAAGTATATTCAAATGGCAAAATTGAAGTACAAACGGTCCCTAATTAATTCCTTCATTAATTAATACCCATACAGATGCGCTATTTTGTATTCGCCAATATATAATATAACGCAATACGATTATTGTTAAACAGTAAACGCAGAGGCATAAACAAAATAAACATTTTTATCTTTCGTACAAATTTTACAAAGTTTTATATAAACTTTTTTTCATCATAGAAATACTAATCTCCACCTTCGAATGCTTTAGAGTATATATTTTGACTAATATTTTCTTTAATATTCTTTTCGTCGCAAGTACGCCACTTCATTTCCATTAATTAACTTTCGCTATCTCTAAATTCGTTGTACGATATAAAATAAGAAGAGTGTTACCTTTGGTCCCGTTGATAGAAACTTAATGTGTATTTCCAATGATTAGAGGATGTTAGTCAGTAACAATTGTATGATTAGTACATCGTTATTGTCCGTCCACGACCAACTTTGGTATAATTATTTTATTTATTAGAAATCTCACCCAAAGCCTGGCTTGAACGGTCTTATTCGACTAATTAGAACTTAACGTAGTTTCCATTACTTTCTTCATCCGTCGCATAAAGACATGACTACATGAGCAATAATCAAGATACTAATTTTTTATTTTACATCGATGATTAAATCCAAGCTTAACTAGCTTCCATTGAAAGGATACGTTCCACATATGAGCTACTTTCATACGCCAATCGTATATGTACACGTTCAATAACTTTTGATACTATGCCATGCTTTTCAAATTTTGTCTACACAGTGCGTTCAGATATGAGTAAACTGCTAAATTATTTTTTCAAAGTAAAGTAGGTATAATTTAAAAAAAAATAAACGTAGCTTATAACATCGAGGACTTTCATATAAATCATAAAATAGTGCTCTATTACCGAAAACGAAACAAAAATTAACAAATAAATGATCCTACTAATTGAAGTAAACAAACATTGTTCTTTGCTTGTCAATCGACAGGATAAATAATTTTTGTTTCGCTCAGTTTTCACGCTGACGCGTATAAGAAGACAATTTACATGATTTAATTCGTCGATTATGGAAATCCTCGCCATTTTACTGGCATCATTTTTTTCGTGCCGAAATAACAACAAAAACAATGGAATCTAAGGCATCTATGAACAATTATCTCAATTTCCAAACGTCTTCTTATTAATTATACATAACAGGAGCACCAAACTGGTTTCTTTTTGTTTTTCTTTCTCGTATCAAAGGAACGTTTCCAGTGTAGAAAACGACTACGTAATTTCCTTTTCACGATAATATGAACAAAACATGTAAACGACTATATACATACTGATAATCTAACATTTGAAAGCTTTATACCACAAGTTTCTTACACCGCTGACCACCCAGCACTGAAACTGAACGAGACAACTTTAAACTGTGGTACAGTCAAGAGTGACAACTATTTTACAGAAATATAGCAAATATCGCAAGTCTGAATTTTTTTTTCCAAAATAACGAAATAGCTGCGTTCAATAACTTCCTCGTACTAACTTTTATGTAGTTTATGATTATGACTCAAAGCTTACTTTAATAATTTATACATCTGCACCTAAGGGCACTGAAGGTTAGTACCTTCTTCCCGTAGCCTGAAATAAATAAATTCCCAGTTTTATAAATAATCATATAATTAACATGTAAAATTATATTTAAAAAAAAAAGTACTCACCGTTTTCAACTTATCACGTCCACCAAAATTACGGATAGATTCTAGCAAGTCGTCTCTGGAATCTTTTTGGAGTGGCATTGACTTCGGTCTGGCATTGTTACTTTTTAAAGTGACGCCAGTAATGACAGGCATGGTTGGAGGCTGTGGTGTCTGTGACAGTTTCTTTGGACCATTGACAACCGATAATCCATTTTGTTTGGCGGGTGCAGTAATGACTTTTGGTTCGATTTCAGATGCCTGTATTTTGAATCCTTTAACGACAGGCATCGGACCATTGATCTTAACCGAGCTAGAACGATTCTTCATCGCAAAATTTCCATTTTGATTAGCAAAATGTGCTCCTTGTGAATTTATACCAATAACCGATGTATACTTCTTAATTGGAATATTTTGAGCATCGTTGTTGATCCCATTCGACACGACACTATTATTGCGTACAGGTTCTACCTGTTTCGGTGCTACTTTATTAGAATGCGCGAATCCATTTTGATTGATATCCGGTTTAATAAAATTCGATATAATTTCCGGTTTTGAGCCATAGTAATCAGAATGTCGATTCTGTAATATATGTTTTGGTTTCACTTTGCGCGTCACTTCCTGTCCAAATGCCTTTGTTAGCTCCTCGAATTTCACTGGACGCGTGTCGATATCGTCATCGCCATCCTCCTGTGGTTTCTGGTTCCTCGGAGGGTCGTTTTTGTCGGCATCTGTTTTTTTCAATTCCATAGCCGTTACGATAGGCTTGTCCTCATTATTGAGAACCGATCTGCCCTCGGGGAAGCCAATTTTATTTAGTGCTGGCCTTTTAAATCCAGATGGCGCTGTGTATGTTATTAGTTTCTTCGCGAGTTCTTCCTTCTCTTTATTCTCAGACTTTTTCACCTCGGTGCTCATCTCATTTTCAATAAAATTACTCTTTACAATCTTTCTCGGCAAAGTGCTCCCAGCATCGCCGTTAAACTTTACATAATCAGCCTCGTCCCGAGTACCATTTAAATTTACAACTGTTTTAGCCCCGGAGGTATTGCTCTTGCCGAATTTATAATCCGTGTCCATCTTTATTTGGACATTGACACATGGCCTTTCCGACCAGCTTCCCAAACTTATAGCAGGTGGTCCAGAGTAGGAGAAACGTTTTCCGCTTGATTCTTCTGTCCTTGCTTTTTGCATCTCTGATTCTGCTTTTAATTTAGAATCGGCTGTGCTTGAACTGACACTCGACTCCGTGGAATGTTCGACTTTCGTTCTGAAACAAAACAGATTTTTTTTATCACAATAAAACTGTTTCGATAAATACTGTAATTAATAAGAACTTACATTTGCTCGTCAGGGACTTTATTTCTCGACTGTTCGATTACATTTTCATCCGCTTGTTGAGAGTTCTTCAACTTCGGTAAAATGCTCTTAAGAACCTACATCAATGTAACAAAAACAGTCATCAAATACTAAGAAGAAAGATCATCTCAAGGTAATCATAAGGAAGTAAAATTACCTGCAAGGATTGTAACTGTTTCTCCTTGGTCGGTTCTTCTTGACGTTTCAGAATATTTTCCCTCCACTGTGAAAACTTCTCGTTACCCCTAGATGTATCCTGACTCAAATTATTGATGCTTATAGACTTTTTTATCGGTTCACCAGAGTTATCCACGCTGTCGCGCGTCATGGAACTCATACTGTCCTGCTCGCCACTGATTTCAGTTCTAACTTTAGTATTATTTACCCATGATATATAGCTCTTGGATTTGCACACATTGCTGGACTTCTCATCATCATTACCGAATGACTGACTACTAGGAAGTGATTCGTGTTTCAAGGATTTTGGCACCGGTTTAAGGAACTCTGTCTGCTCTAATGATTCTTGCCTATCGTATCCATTAGCTGAAAGCGTTTTCGTTTGTGCAAAATCACGTTCTCTAGCCGTAGAACTTCTAGGCGACTGTATACTCCCATTCGAATTTTCTGAAATGGTTCTACTCCTATTTAAAGTAGCAAAACTCTTGACAGTCTTGTCATCCGTTTGCTGTTCTTGTTGCTCAGCCTCATCAAATATATTCAAACTCTTTTGCCTGGAGTAGGTTGTGATTGTGAAATTTGATAAAGTATTATCGACAGGCGCTAGTGTAGGAGTTGATGAAATTTCAGACGCTCTTCTGGACTCCGTTTCACTATGTTTGATATTGGATTGCGACAAGCGTCCGGTTTCGATTCTGTTCTCAAGCTCAGAGATGACTTCCTTCTTCAATTCCAGACTGGCGTCACTGCCACGACTCTCAGTGGATATTTGTCTGGTGAACGATTTTTTATCCATCAGAGTTGCCGGTGTCACTTCGACAATTCCTTTTACATGTTTTACATTGCTAGCAACAGCTGAAGACTTGGTAGCAGTTTTATTTGTCATTGTCAAATTGTTTTCATTCTTCTTCTCCGCATCTGTCTTATCGACTATATGAGCAATGGGCTCCTTAAAAGCTTCCACGGATCCAAGAGTGATGGTTTCATAATCATTGAAAGCTGGCGAATCGCTATCTCGAAATGCACTTGGTGGAGCTGGCAGTTGATATTCCCAATCGGTTATGGATAAATCATCCCCACCACCTGATACGTAGTCGGATGTATCTTGCTGGGACGAACTTAACGTTAAATTTGGGGTACTCGATCTTAAGATTGTTTCAGCTGGCGAAAGATTGCTTTGCTTGATCTTTGCTTGACTCAATTTGACAGCATTTTCTATTTTCTTCGTCGACTCTATCGTCTCTTTGAGTGTTTCTGTTGCTTCGCTCAATAAAGTATCTACTGGATTTTTTTTCGTTGCGCTTGGTACTTCGTCACTTCCGGATAAAGATGAACACGAACTATCAGGGGGCATCGTGGACGGCTGTGACGGCGGAACCAAAGAGCCTGATAACGTATCTGACACTTTGCGAAGCAAAACATCCGTTTGCATTGGACCATCCTCGCTACCTAAAATAGTACAGATAAAAATACCATTACGTATTGTTTTGGCGATTATAACGGATGATTATATTCAAATAATAATTCGAAGGTATAGTAGTGTGTAAAAAAAAAAGGAAAAATGTGTGCCATGACCAACGTACGCGAGTGAAAGATTGCATAAAAAATAAAAATACAAATAAACCTTCACCTGATATAGAAAGCATTTCGAAATACCATCGTGTAGGCTTGACGAGGATTTAAATTGGAAAATAGGCTCTTCGGTTTTCGCATACCTCTTACGACGTATTTTAAATGTGCACGAATTTCGCTAAAGGCATTCAATGAAATATAGATAAATGATTTACTTAAAATATGCAATTTGTTAATCGAAATGCATCGAACGCCAAGTTTCGCGTATACATTCTGGATGAGCTTTCCAATGTTCATTTTGAAAAATGATCCACCCCCTTCTCCCACTACTCTAATATAAAAACACTCTAATATGTAAGACACACTGTACTATACTATATTGTCAAAGCTATAGTGAGATTTACAATGTTAGTAGTAACACAGCAACATGCACCTGATTGACCAATAATCGTAGTGTCTCCTTCGGCATCGTCCTTCAAATTCTCAATATCTTGCCAGTCTGCAAAATGGGCACCATGGATCATGAATGCCGGAAGTTCTGTACCGGATATGGAGGTTTGTGTGCTTTCGACATGCTCATTGCTCGTTGAATCTTCATTCGACAGATCCTTACAAGCCTTTCTTTCTTTATCGTTTAATTTAAATATATTTGCAGTCAGATTGGTATTGAGCACTCCTGTGAAATCCTCAGCATGAGATGTCAAGTATCTTGGATGCCTACCGAGTGTGTTTATCTGAAAGTTATTTAAGTCCGAATGGCTCCTGAATATTTTCATACGCTTAGGCATTTTTTTATCTCGCTTGAACATCCCAATGTTCTCTAAATTTGCAAGCTCGTCCTCGGTGCGACCGACTGACTCTTTGCGAGCATCAAATTCGAGACTGTAACGGACTATCGATTTTCCGGCATCGGAAGGAAGACCCAAACAACCTTCTGCGCTGACAGCGTGTTCCAAGCTCTTTGACTTAGGCTTTTCCGTCTGCAAAACGTGCTTCGTTATCTTCCTGACATCATCATCCCTCTTCGGCGCAATGTGCTCGCACTTTGGTATAGTTGAGATCACAGCGCAGGATCTGGTTTGCATTGAATTCTTTTTTCTTATATATCCAGATTCCTTTTGCTTGCAAATGCCATAAATGTCGTCCATACTCTTTGCGTGTTTTAAGGAACTGCCTCCTGATTGTACTTTACGATTTTCCCATTTTTCATGCAATTGTTTCATGCTGCATGTCTTTTGAATGGCTCTGCCTGGTCCCAAGTGTTTCACCATATTCTCCATCCTATCTTTATTACTCTCTATGGACGATGAAGATTCTTGAGAAAAATTCTCCCTTTCAAACTCCACTACCGAGCCTCGTAAAACTGGCTTGCTCGCCTTACTCTCCTTATTCTCTTCTCCCGGATCCTTCTTGATATTCAACTCGGCTATCTCTAAGGTCCTGCGTCTTGGTTTTTCTGGCGCTTTCCTTTCACTACGTTCCTTACCTTCTTTCCTTTCTTCCTGACCTTTGACACTTCCTTCCGCAGATTTCACGGTCACGATCGTCCTTTCGTCGCTCGCACCGAGTGCTACACTTTCTTGCTTTTTGTCGTCGAACTTATCGCGTCCAGCTCTTCCGGAATTTATGGCTCTAGGTGATGCAACGAGTTCTTCAGGCTTCGTCCGATTGAACGATACTTGGACCTCATCGTTGAAGCCATCTTTTTTGTAAATATCTTCAGCTTCTTTGCGTCTTTTCTCCAGTGAAATTTCTCTCGAATCAACTGAGACCTCAGATTTTACAGCCTCCGATTTTCGTACGTCGCTCCACGGCAGGGCGGTTCTTGTATCGTTACTGGCTATCGTGTCGAGACTTTTTGTTGACGTCTCACCAACGGACTTGGAAATATTTACAGACTCCTGAACGCTTGGTAAACTATCTAAGCTTGTTGTACTCTCGCTACGAGTTCTAGGCGCAGGTAGTGGCTGGGCTAGTTTGCTACATTGCAGTGCGTGAGTATTTGCAGGCTTGATGCTCCCCGGAATACTGGTTTTACGAGGTTTGGGAATTGGTGCGAGTCCTCCGGCTGTTTACAATGAAAAAAAAAAAAAAAGAAAGAACCACCACCAAAAGATAGGTTAGTTAAGCAAACGAGGCGTGCTTAAAGTAATATAAACTACGTGCATACCGTAGGAAAGAAACTGATACGTATAATAATGCTTAAGGAAGAACAAAGCGTGGCAAGATACAAAATCATAAATTTACTTACATACGTTGATCATTAATATATGTAATTTAATAGAAAGGAAAAAATATGACACTTATGTATTTCATGTGCCCTATTGTTTTTTTAACGACGAAGTAGACGAGAGGATATTATTTATAAGGTTAAAGCTAAAAGCTACTTCATGTTAATTAGTATGACGTTATTATGAATTTATATCGTTTAATATCATTAAACGAATTCACCGACTCGACTCTCGAGAATGGAATTCAATTGGACTAAAAACTTATTCCAGTTGTCGTTGGACTCCTGACGACTGACCAAACCCGGTGGCGGCGGTTCCAAAATGCTCAACTTTTTCTCAGGACCATTTTTACTGTCTTCGTGATTGATGATCGGCAGAGATGGTAATTTGTCGATCTCACTTGGTATCGAGTCCATTGCTCCGATTTGAATATCTACCGGTTTTGTTGAGATAGCAAAAATTTGCAAGTTGCTTAAAGGCGGGGGAGAGATATTGGTCTTCTCGTAATCAAAATAGTTCAGTGCATTATAGCTATCCTCGTAGAGACTCGACGTTATCGAACCTTGATAACACTTGGTTGTATTTAAATCACCCAATCTTGGCGCCCTATTGTAATTCAGTCTCTCGGTATTATCGAACGAATGTATTACCTCTCGCTTTGTGGAGAAACTTTTGGAGGACTTCAAAAGTGGTTTCTCGAAGCTGCTTATTATTTTCGTATCCTTTAGCCTTTGCGAATTTTGAAAACTCAAACTGTGCTTTAACATGCGTGCCTGACATCGCTCGTTGCAAATATAATTACCGGCGTGGGATCGATTAGGGCTGAATCTGCTCTCGAGTATACCGCATTCTGGCATATTTTCTATGTCTGACTCTACATCCTCCAAATGAGCTATTGTGGGTATTTTGAGAAGTCTGTGTCGAGATTTTTGACTGGAACCTAGATTGATTTTTGGAGAATATTTTTCACGAATTGATTCAAGGGATGAATTTCTCTTACTATTTTCAAGACTCACGGTTCTCGTACAAGCATGCTTGAGACTTGTTACGCTATTATGGTAAATGAGACTTTGGGATTTTTGTAATTTTGTATAATTGTATTTTTCAAAAAGTTCGCTTGAATTTGACAATAAATAATCTGAAGTTGCCTTACTCCTAAGACTAGATTGGCCAGTGTTACAAGATATAAGATTGTTGTCAAAATTCCTTGTTACCTTAAACCTATTTTGATCTGAGAATTCCGATACTCGATTTTGCCGTTGTGATCTGTTAAAATTCGTGTGTTTCTTATCATTCAATTTCATTTCAAACCCCTCGCCTACCTCGAGCACATTTTCCAGACTGTTTCTCGAAATAAAACTGTACGAGGGCAAATTGTTCTCTATACTACTGGAGCTACGTACTAGCTTACCTCTTTTCTCTACTCTAGCAGTTTCTACATTCATTGTATCTGCTACAGATGGCGCTGGCACAATTTCCGAATTTGATTTTGGAATATTCTTATCCGCTGTTTTCGATACAGGCTTCGTTTCTTCCACCGTTTCAGAATCAGTCTTGGAAGTCTTGACACATTTTGGAATGACATCTGGCACTAGTCTCGTCTCAGAATTAATTTTGGACTCAACAGCCGTGGATCTTGAATTCACAGAATTCATAGCAACGCCGGAATTCGCATTGGAATGTACATCGATATCGGAATTGGCTTTTGAAGATGCAGCGCCAATGTCTGACGGTGGTTTCGATATGTCCATGTCAGATGTCAGCGACTCTTCAGAATCCACTATACGTTCCAATCCTTGAGTCGATATAGCCGACGACAAAGGTCGTGCTATAGGAGGTAGCGGTGGTGCTGGAGCAGTCCTCTTTTTGCGCAAACCTAATCAAACAGATATTGTCAAAGTTCAAAGGTAATGTTTCAAAGATATAAACTGATGGGTCCCATACAAGATGGCGACTTACTTGAGCATGAATCTGTGCGCAGTGAAAAAGAATTAAAATGTTCCATATAATCTCAAAGCGAAATAAAGATGCGAGAAAATCACGTCACTCTGTCCACAGACATCTTACACGTATCATTTGCATCAAACGTATAAATATCGATGATCAAGGCTACTTTTCATAAAACAATACCTACCCGTAGAGCTCAAAGAAGTGTTGCTGACGCCATGACTGAGTCCCCCGGAAGCAGCGGCAAGATTTCCAAGGCTCTTACTGGCCTGTGAAGTCTGGGCGAGTTTCCTAGGAGAATCCATACTTCCCGGGACCTTACTCCTCCGTGGAAGAGTTTCCGGTATACGAGTATTAGAGTCAGGATTGTCACTAAGCACAGAAGCTTCGTGATATCCAGAACTGTCGCTGCTATTTCTACTGTGACTGATAACGATCTTCTCCTTTGAATTATCATGCGAAACCTCGCCGTTCTCCAAGACCGGTGGCTTCGGCGCCGGTCGCCTCTTGCGCAAAGGTCTCGCCGGAGGTGCCAAAGGACTTGCACTCCTTCCGGTCTCGTCGCTCCTCGCAGGCGACACACTGCGTCCTCCAAGGCTATCAGTGCTGAGTGAACTTTCCTTTGACTTTTTGAACATGAAGCCAAAGACACCTTGCTTCGTTTGTTGCCTCCTGCGTTCTTCCTGTCTCTGAAGAGCCATTATATCCTGGGAACTCAGTGCCGACCCCAGGGCTCTGCCTTGCTTTGCGTAAAGCGTCACTTCCTGGAGATGATAATCTTGCAACGACAACGAAAGGTCCAGGACTTCCTCTAGATTGGCTGAAATACATAATTACTTCCATTATAGCGCGTCCAGCATCAATTAAATATCTTACAACAGAAACCAACAACGATCCCGAAAACCAAGTCCAATTGGTTATCAGAAAAGTTCTTATTAGCTCGTGCATGCCGGAGCATCGACTTGCGCATAAAACAACCTTGCAGCCCGCAAGCTTCGAGTTCGACTCGAATGGCGCGACGAGTTAATGACTAGAACAACAACTGGAAGAGCCAGGCAGCCGGCGATAGTGATCTTAACAACCACCCTGTATAACGAACCGACTTAAATAGTTACCGCAGGCATGTAACACGTGTATACAGACAATATACGCATCTCCTTGGACATATGAAAAAGTATAAAAATGACCAATGTAGCTTCCACGCGCTATTTAAACTCGCTGGTATATACCTATCCAAGGCCTGGCGCTCTGTAATCTTGATTTTCAACTGGACGCGCAATTAACGAGCAAAGACAATAATAATAATAGCTTGTTTCGTATACGATTATAAGAAAATTCAAGGCCTGTTACCGATTATATGAAAAATCCTATCTATCGAGGACTCATTGTTGTCGACGTGGTCGTACGATTCGATAACAGCCGATAGCACGTCTTTGCTGTGCTTCTACGCGGAATTTTGCGAAAATTGGATTCACCTTTACGGTTATATATGTAAAGCATAGGCTGGCTTCGGAAGCCTTATTAAGGATCGAGCTTCCGAGTGAATATCGTATGTGGTCCCTATGGCGAGAGCATTGCGTGCTATAGGTCGCCCGATAACGCGTGGGGTTCCACAGCATGTAGATGGTATCAGTGTAAATTGTCAACGTCGGCGCTTTTACACATAGATACTTAATACGACATACTTATCTGCATAGATACAATATATGAATATCCATTCTACTCCATTGCTTTCGAGAAACGTGACCACCAACGTCAATGTATTTCTTTTTATCTAACGTGACTGTTTATCAGTGACGTGAACGATGAGAAAGAAAAAAAAAATTCTAAGTTATATGCAAATTATGCACATGCGAATATAATACGACATCGATCGTTGAGTTCGCAGTCTACTGTACGAAACAATTGAAAAATATTATTCCGAGGGATATGTAAAAAAGACAATTTTTTTCTCCCTTTATCTTAGATTAAATCTAGACTCCTCGATCGCTTCTATCCTGGTACTTTTTCCTTCTTCTTTATTAACGAAGACAATGTGATACTGGAGCTCGTGTATCCTAGGGAGATTATATAGTATACGACACGGAAGATCGAGTGGACTTAACGTTATATCTAAAGACAAAACATGATCGTGACTCGAGACTTGCGATAAAGATACCCGAGCAATAAGAAACGTCCAGCGGATCTTAAAGTGAGATAGAAAGAAGAAAGAGGCTCTATTAGATATATAACATTTGTAATTAAAGGCGTAGCACGATTCGCCGGGGTCTACTGCGCGTTTAATTATCTCTTATCGATATTAATACACGATTAACAAGTACGGAGAAAGAGTGACATTAATTGATCGTTGATCGATACCACAGAACGTAAAGGGGATAGTACGTCGTTCTTTACTACGTTGAGAATTTTTATTGCTCGCTTCTCGTGTGACCGAGGCTTTTCTAATGTAATTATATGCGTCAAGACTTAAGAGGGTGTATATAGCCGTAAAAAAAAATTTAAGCTAAAATTCATAGGCACATCACGCCATTATAAAGTTGGGTTAAAATATCATACCGAACATTCACTGTGTACAATTCGTGACCGCGGAATGGACATTAACTGTCTTTTACTTATTGCTTGTATTGTAAGTGAACTCGTGGCTTACGGTGGACAACGTTACGAGTACAGTTATGAGAAGTTAGCAGAACGTACCTTAAAGGCATATTCACAAATCTGTATACGACTTTTCGTTTTTGTTACGTCACTCACAGCCCCTCTTTCTCTTTCTATTTTTTACCGTCGATTATCATACACTTCGGTGTTACCGAGTACTAAGAAAGAAGCGTGAGAGTGGCGAAGCAGCCAGTCTAGCAAGAGTCCATTCCCCGGCGAGTCTCATACGCCGAGAGTCACGTATCAAGAATCGAGAGAATTCTCGTAACGCTTCTCACCGCAATCGAGAGGAAGATTGAGCGCGAGGAGTAGTTGGTAATGAAAGAGAGAGAAAAAAACAGGTAGAGAGAGAGAAAGAGAAAGAGAGAATATTCACGCAATTCCACGTTCCCTATTTCATCCTTGGTATACGAGGATTTCGCAAACAAGCGTAGAGTCTACTTTGAGAGGAGTGAAAAAATATAAAAACAGTATTCAAGGTATGCTCGTAAGGAATGCGAGGGATTCGCGAGACCACTGTGAATTCTCTTTGGGAAAACGAGTTCGTTATAGAAATTGGAACGTGAGCTCGTTGTCGAATGTCCAGAGCCGACATTGTGAACGCGGCTTTACCGTGCCGAGGAGAAACGAGCCACCCGGTACCACGGAGGACGGGTGATCCAAGTTCCGCGTGGTCGAGTGCAACGAAACTTCACGTGGAAGGGATGAACGTAATCCTGAAGCATCCAGGACATCGGATTCAGGACTGAGCAGCATTCTGAGGTCCTTTGCTTATGTGGAATGTACATTAATTATGTTAGATATCCTACGGTATTCTACGTAGCGGCCAGCTTGCGTCTGACCAGACGGATTGGTTAATCCTTGCGTTGGTATTTTAACGGGAGTAAAATCGTGGAGATTTTTTTTCTATATACAGTATTTTATACACTTTCGTTTCTATGTCTCTGGTAGTTAAGGTCGCTCGAAGTACCTAATTACACGAGGAATTTACTTCTCACCATATAGTTAACAACGCTCTAGGTACAGTCTAAGTGCGTGCACAGCTGCGTGTCTACGTGCCTGCGTAATGCGTTCTCGTCGCCTTCGGATTACCATGAGACTTCGAGAAGTACGTTGGACATGGATACGGCAAACGATCCAAATCAAGTGGTGAACGTTCGTGATCTGCTGATCGTTACTTGCCGGATACGGAAACTGGATTGGATACCAAAGTGCGCTGACGAAATGCGATCCCGCGTGCTGTTTCCGTCTTGACGATCTTTTTTCTTTTTGGATGCAGGAAAAGTATTTTGATGGTCGACTTATCAATTAAACGGAAAGTGAGCGAGGAAGTGCGAGAGAACCCTAATCGAAGATCCTACAGTTAATTCAGATCAGGATGCAATATTTTTTTTTTTCTTTGGCATCAAAGACCGCATGGACCTTCTTATGTGAATTTCCGCAATGACCACGAGGCCTCGTAGCGTTTCTCGCCGTATCGCAATGGCCTCTTATTCGCGTCCTTCAGAAGCCGTCCGAAGAAATGCGTGCACCAACTTGGAGGCTGTACGTAGATACGTCCCACGCATGCTGATCTGGTTAACTGGTAGTAGCCGCCCCACACTCGTGAAACTCTGATCATTCCAAGAGACTCACCAGGATGACGGAGCTCGTACTTGTTCCTGTCCAGATTCTTCTCGCGACATACTTCCTCGAGTATTTCACCCAGGTTCATTTTCGGGCTGACCCGTGACACGTACAGCTGATTCCTGGGCAGATGTACCTGCAATATGATAAATGAAATAAATTCACAGGTACCTTGATATGGTATCCATTGATGAATTTTCCATTTAAAAAGAATTACCTGTAATCTAAAAGTCGTTTCAAAAGGTTGGTTAGCCTGCCTCGTTTTTCTGGGTACGAATGTTCCCTGTTTGGGAAGTAGCTTCACCTGTAACAGAATGATACAGAAATTTTTTTTTAAATTTCTAAAATAAAATCATCCATCCAAGGACCCAAAGTCAAGGCCATGCAGTTCCACGTACCTGAAGAGCATCCAGCGCTCCGATTGGCGTATTAGGCTGATGGGGCAAAACAAGACCACGTTCTCCAATAGCCTGAAGTGTGTAGCTCGAAGCAGCCAATTTGTGAGCGGTTGCGATCTGTACGAGAAGATCCATCATGGGCGTGCTGTGGACAAGATAGAGGAAGCATCAGACAGAGGAATCTTCAGGGAGAAAATTACGAGTCGCTACTTCCGCTGTTCGTTCTCAATCAAAACGGACAAGGCCATCGGCACAGTCTTTGTATCACGGGGCTTGCATATACCGGGTGTCTAAATATGTACACTGCGCGTATAACCACCCTTAGCTGAGTGCTTGCAAAACTTCATTCTAGGAGATAGACCTACCAGCACCATTCCTTTTGACTATGATTATCAATATCGTCAGACTGTTATCGCTCGATGAGGAATGATTGATCGGGAGACCGACGACAGAACAGGATATAATATAAAAGCAAAACCGACTTGAATATTCACGTGGGACAGGATCGATACTCAATTTGTTCCACTTAACGTAAATGGCGTGTAGTGTCGTTCTAAGTATAGCAACGAAATGATCTCGTTTCGATCAATCAGACTGATCTTGCTTGGATTCGAATTGATCTTGGTCTATGATCATTCACATCGGTAGATCAGCCGCGTATCTAACAATAAGTGGTGCCGGTAACGATTTGCGGCACCTGATGAAAAAAAATGCTGAATAAAAAAAAGCAGGTGACATCGAGTCTCTGACGGTCGTAGAAGAAACAAAATGGAGGATCTTGGTTGATGAAAAAAAAATGTTACAGACAAAAAAGACTTTCGTCAATAAGTCCAGGGAGAACGTTCTGGCTATCGATCACGTTTCTATTATGGCTTATTACCTTATTACCTCGAAATGTTTTTGCTATCCTTCCACTCCGGAGTATCGCGTTTTGTTTCTAACTCCTTGTTACCCCGATCTCCAGCGACGTTGTTTCTGTTTTTACGTACGTGACCATCGGAGCAGTCTCCGACCGTTTTCACCCGAACACTTCGATATTCTCGTGTTATTTCGAAAACAACACACCTAAGTACTGCAACTTACGGCGTCCATTATACGATCCGTACAATTGCAAATGATTTCCGTAATAAAGCCTCCGCCAGAAGAATTTGACCTATGATTCCATCGTGAGTTATATGACTTTGTTTTTCTTCTTCTCGGAATCAATGAAATTTCTGCGAAAACCATTTTTTTTCTCACAAATTACGCAACGATACATTTTTTATGGAAATGGATGATTACAAAGATCGTAAAAATTTCGCGTAAAAGATCTTTCGAAATTCTTCAGAAATATTGACTGGCAATATTACGCGAAATAATATATATATATAGTTAAAAAGGACAGTTAATCCATCCGTGGAATTCATTGGAATATTAACTTTCCCTTTACCAAAGTATATGTATCCATCGTACCAGCAGATTTCCCATCGTGAATAAAACGATATCAATTGATGGAAAGTTTTAAACCGCGAATACGAAAAAAAAAAATAAGTCAAATGAGTCTTTAATACCTCCGTTGGACAGTGACCCTCTGAGTATGGACGTGATGTTCCCGTGGAAGCTGGACAAGGAGGTCCATACTTCCTGCCAGCATGTCCGCCGGGGTGTCCTCGGTAACGGTCAGCACCATCCCGGACGACGGTCTGTCCTCTCTGGTCCTGAAAGCAAATAAATAACTTGTAAAATAAAAATTCCCCGCGAAAAATCATTCCACGCTACGGTGACTCAACTAAACTCGAGTTTCTAGACTTCCGGTTATTTTGTCGACTAACGAGTGGAATACCGTACAATTCGAATTTCTACCTGTTACCAATCGGCCGGAACAAACGTAGCGTCGTCATGATTCCTCACGTTGGTATTCGTGTCAATGTTGTTCGCGCAGCCATATCTACCACGAAAGTATACCTAACGCAAACCGGACGTCTCCTATAATTATATGCGATTTACGACAAACCCTAATCAAATCGTACCAACATAGATTACATTATCAGTACTTAAATAAGATAACGGATAAGAGGCGCCTAACGTGATCTGTTGTGAAGACAATTTTGTTTGTTTATAAAATATTATTCCAAAAAAATTGTTAAAACATCTAATTAAAACGCGATTGATTGATTATCAATATCGATTAATTGATATCTAAGTCGTCGGTGACCTTTGATCTTCAGCTAACAATGCAATGACCTTCGTCAGAAAGATTTAGTATTTTTCTTACAATAAAATTACAATGCATCTATCGATAAAATTAATCGATTATTATCGACTTTAATATTTTAAACGATCTAAGAGCATTTTGCAAGATATTATCACACGCGTTGTATTATCAAAGCTGCCGTCTATCGTAGTTTAGGGTTATGTTAGGTTTACGTTACATTAAGCCATGTTCGATCGAACGATATCAAGACGCCATTATATCCGTCGACAAAGGTGTTCCGCGTAAGCACGACATATCTATAAATAAAAAACCACGTAACTCCAGTTTTACACCCTCGTATAGTATATTCGTGGTAATGTCAATTAAACAATAATAACAATGTTAATTTCGTAGCCTCTTAACGACACGGTACAAGGTACGTAGATACTAAATAATTCGTCCCTCACAGCAGCGAAACACTGCATACCAATTCATATGCATATGAGCTTTTCAGTCCTTGAGATGCAGCGTTGCAAACGACTCGAATGCAATTTTCCACTTGTATCGGTAAGCTTACGTAATGCGAAGGAACGCAGGCGTCGCATATGTATAAATAAAATATGCGTGCATTATTGTAAACAGAAATCAGCCAAGTGTAAAGTCGAGTGGTTGAGACATCCTGAAAAGCTACGAGAATGAAAAATAAAATATAGCTATTGAAATTCCCGAATTAATTAGAAGATTGATGAAAAGATTATTCGATCGATCAATGGCATTCAGTAATACTTTTGTTACTTAAAATCAATCACTAGATATTCAACGTTGTAAATCATCGTCAGCCCTGGAGTCTGAATTAATCTGCAAAGTGACAGTTGTCCGATTTTATTATCGTTCGCCAGTGTGAATGCGGCCTAATTTCAAAATTTTTTTTTTTCCTTATCTTCCACAGTCGTACACAAACGGGGCTCGTGTCGTCGATGAATTTTTAGCACATGGTCTGAAATGAAAAATTCGCAATTTTTCCTTTTTATCTAATTTTTAAATCGTGAAAGTATACGAGTAACGTGCGTAAATCTGTATGACGTAGTAGATATATGTATATACGTAGATATTTTGGCAAGCTACGATATTCAATGTAAAAGTCGCGACTTTAAAAGCAAACAGCATAGATAACAACAGATACACTCGAAGAATGACTATTCGGTCGTACCAGTGCATAGAGGTAATACCAGCTACGTAAAATATAGTTTTATACAGTCATTAGAGTAAATTCGAAATGCGACCAGATTCCCGCTTCGATTACCGCAGAGTGAGACGCCGTAAAAAAAAAAGGGGCATTACAGAAAGTCGCGGACGAAATAGACGTAAGAAATATTGGGTAAAAGCAATTCGCATAGAAAAATAAAGACAGCATTCGATTCTGGACCGATCGAGCAGAACTATTTGTACAGATCGTGAAGGGTTGTCAAATTTTTTATTAATTACCCATACCAATCGATATTCAAATAAAATAATTGTAATTAAATTTATATTACAAAAATTTAATTTTCGAAATACCTCGTACTGTTATCATTGTCTCAAGAGACCGTGAAATAATATATATGTATATACATATTAATATACATGTCATACAATCTCATTTTCAAATATCAATTAATTGAGGATACATTATTTCCAAGGGATGAGAGTTTCTTTGATAATGACACTACTTGACCGATATGTAATACGATCGACTATTGATTATCGATACCTGGAAGACGTCATAGGAGACAAAGTCGAATCGTTTCCTACAACTCAATCTCGCGCGACGTTATCATATATCTTAGTGTAACAGATCAGTTACCCGTTACTGGTTACCATAGGCGCGCACACGCACACATACACATATACATATTTAAGTCCGAGATTCAAAGTTACGCGCGAACAGACACAGTGGCTCGGCTTTATACCATTGCAATGATCTCTTCGATTTGAAGTCAGAAAGGAAACCTACTGTACACATGGCTGCCCGTAACGGCCCAGAGCTCATTTCTTCGATTCAGTGGCCTCTTCGAATGTTCAAATTACTTCAAACGTTTCTTACGGTCGTCGTTCGTACCGAAGCCGAAAGATCCGGCCGAAAGAAACTGTCTTATTTCCACGTGAATTTCATCGCTCCTGTCACCGTCAGTTATAAGCAGGATATCATTTTTATCAACGAATCCGTTCCGCGACTCGAAACATTTACGTCAATTGCGTAACGATATAATCATCCGTGAAGCTTATGGTACCTCGATTCCTAACGGATCGCACGTTTCTTGTATAGAAATCGCGAAGGAAATTGTGCGCGGTAACGTGTGACAATGTTATTTTAACGTACTACATACCGTAAAGAAAGAGTATAGCCGTATGTTGCATTAGTTGAAATATATATATATATACACACACAAAGAATATGCATACAGATACAAGGGCATAATATACTATAAAATGATCAATGAATATATGAAGGTAAAAAAGAAGCATTTCGAAACCATCGCGGAAGTGGCGCGTGACTGCGTAAAATGACGATAAAATTTTTATCGTAATCGTTCGCGATCCTTTAAAAGGATGCGAGAAATTTTTTTCTGGGCTACCCGTGTCTACGTATGCGAGAAATTGGATCCGTCCGTTTTACATAAGTCCCAGAGGTCTGTATATACCCACCCGAGAGGCGTAATTCTTTACATAATAGCGAGAACCGAGACGCGTGTATATTATGCGGACATAGAGATAGGAACGAACGTTCTTCGTTAATAAAAAACTTTCATTTACAATGTAGATTCCACGTAATCGCATTAATCATACGAGTTGTCCGATTGGTTCTCATATACGAACGTGACACGTTAAATCTGGCGGGAAATTCAATCGGACTACTTAACCTCACTGCCATACGGACTGCGTAAGAGTCAAGAGCCTTCGTAGTTTCTTATTTGTAAAAAAAAATTCAAAAAAAAACTAATTGCATGGGCCCGACAGACGTTACTCAGGCGCCATGCTGGTCTAAACTATTCCAGTCCTTGGACGCTTCTTATATACCAGAATCGGCTTTCTCCCGTTGTCTTAAGCTTCGTTCTCTCGAACGTATAATCGGCCCGTGTCAGAAGGTTACGTAACGCCGAGGAGTAATCCGAAAGAGATCTTATCGAGTTCAGCCATCGTGGATCGGCGATACGTACCCAGAGTCATTGAGAACAAGGAGCATATACATCGTACATAGGAATAGTGTATAAAAGCAAAGTCATGCGGAGAGAGTGTTTCTATGAAACTACAAAAGTGCAGCGTGCCCTGCGTGTTAATATATGCGCGTATGGAAAAACAACCAAACATAACCTCATTCGCTCGGAGCGGACTATGCTCGATGCGCACTCGGTAAAAAGAAAGGTATGAATGCATATAAAAAGGAGAAGTTAATTCATACGAGGCAAATCAATAAGAAAATACTCGCGCACGCAATTGGCGTATCTTTGCCGCCTGGTAACCGGACTTGATATACACGCGAGAGAGTCTTTTACTTGGTTCGCCGAGTGAACGCAGTGGCGCCACTGCCGGTAATACAATTACGTAGTCTATATATATATATATATATATATAATATATGTAGTATATATGCGCGTAAGGTATGCAGTGAAATATATATATATATATATATATATATATTTCAGTGGGTTCAATTGGTTCGTAAGGTGTATATATATATATAACGACCGGATTCTCAGTATAAAATCGATAATTATATTAATTAAGTTTGCCGAGTGGCTCGTTACGCGCAAATAGACATAGTGGGTTCAACCTGACTACTGAATTATGCTAGGTTAGAAAATTCACGTATTTTATAATCATTCAGTGTCATCGTCGTTGAAATGTAATCCAGGAGGTTCGAGTTGTATGTATTTCGTGCAGTTTTGAAATCTACCGTTAAACGTCACGTCAGGTTTATTTCCTGTCATCGCCTGATGACGCTACTACGCGAAACATTAAACATCGCTGCGGTCTCGCGTTGCACTTATGATTTCGACAAAATAGCCGGTTCTAACGCGGCCACAGGTATGTACAGAGTCGTTACACTTAATTCTTGTTTTACTCGCGATCCGTAATATCCCAGGCCCACTTTGATAATTACCTCAGGTCACTTGGATAAATAGCGAGCGGATTGCCGGGTGTACTTGAAGGAGGAGGAGGAGGAGGAGGAGGAGGAGGAGGAGGAGGAGGAGGAGGAGGAAGAAGAAGAAACGGGAAGTGCAATGTAAAAAAAATGGCGTCGTAAAACAGCACGAAGTATTTATCCTTGAGAAGAAATTTTTTTACAAAACATTCGAATTTCTGAAATATAGCAAAAATCAGGAAATTCCCGACGAGCGACTCTCCTTCGGCCTGGTAAATTCCCTTGGTATCTTCTTCTTCTTCGGTCTAAACGCATAAAAGGAACATGTTCCCAGGACTTCTATATCCTCGTGGAATTCTCTTGCAACAAGATAAACCTGGGTATCCCGACCACTTAGGAAGTTCCATGGATTTTTTTTTTCCATGAAACCAGTAATATCTGGGCTTCTATGTTTGTTTAACAAAGAGAGAGAAGTTCCTACCGTGCTTATGCCATTCAGTATACGTAGCTATCAGCTGACAAAGTTTTGTCCCTTTTCACAGGCTATGACGTTACTGTACTGGCGGACAATAATTTTCCAAGGTGTCCGGGCAGGTGGAGTAACGGGATGCAGGCTGGAATTTAGGAAGGCCGAAGCCCGAAGCTGTAGGACTTGTCTCACCTATATACTATATATATATATATATATATATATATATATATACACGTGCTTTCACATACGTACACTATATATATCACACACTCTTAATCTCGTCTCGTGCAGAAACGCACGTGTCGACTGAATTCGTATTTCGAATCGATAAAAGCAGAATTAAAAGGAGTGATAGGTTTGGACATAATGACGTAAAATCTTTTCTACATAATTGTAATAAAACGTAAGCCCATGATTTCTCCGTGGTTACAGACATTTCCGAGCAAAACAATGGTGCCGGCTTAAGGAGCCAACGGTACGGGGTTATACTAGGTACATTTTCACAGTGCAAAACTCGTATTCGCGTACATGACAAACAGAGACAGGATAAGCGTGAGTTTCCAAGAAAGAGAGTTAAAAAAAAGGCAAGGAATAAGAGAAGGAATCTAAAGTGGGCTAATGGCTGAGAGTTCTTTAAGTAGGCTTTCAGATTAGATCCACCGTTAAGAATCGAGCCGGAAGGTCGGAAACGAGTTTCATGAATCCGTACGATATATATATATATATATATACACACGTATATACACTTCCCCAAAAATTTCATGCACCAGTTACACGTATGATGATACACGTATGTCCCATTAGACCGAAAACTTTGTGTACGATACAAAGAGACAGAAATGTATCATAAAAACAAGTGAAATGACCCAAAAATGTAGAAAGATACAAAAAGCGTAGCAGGTAACCTCAAAAAATTTTTTTTTTCAAGAAATGAAAAATTTCAGCAAAATTCATATAAACGCGTTGTGTAAGCATATACGAGACTGGTGCTGATAAGTTTATAAAAAATTATAAATTAAAAATTTGCATTTCGTAATACAGCCAGAAACCGATAAGTCTTATCGATGCGATCGATAGAAATCGATATTAAAATCGCTCGTGCATACTCACGTGTCTTATCAGCAAGCGATAAGCGCTCAATACGATACTTCGCGTTGCAAAAGTTTGAAAGGAGAAAATTGACGTTTACGTTGCCCATAATGCATTGCGACGCGAGCATTGGCCTTACGCAGCTTTCGCAGAAATTTTTCTTTCGACACGGGACACACATATGAGACTTCGCTTTAAGTTATATATACATATTCGCTGTCTGCTGACTCTCGCCCATACATTGTATGCGATGCATCTGCTTCACGGGTACCAACTACCAACGTATGTACCACTCGTATTTCCAGCACTAAAACACGTTGTTCACAATACGTATCGACCATGCCTAATTCCATATAGCACATATGACATTCGTTCGTGATGAACATAGCGACACGTCATAGATTATCATTGACAAAGGTAAACGAAGATTTCTCGGAAGCTCTCGTTACGCAGGCAATGGGTGTCCCCAAGTATTAAGCGAGAAGAATACAAATTTACTACAGTCAAAACTCTAGCCTCGTACCCAAAGGCACACTCGTGAAGTTCGACGTATAACGATTAATCGTTTCATTCGACTGTACATCGATAATCGAACGATTATCGATATCTAATTTAAAATATATAATATCCAACGCGCATAAGGCATCGGAGAGATAAACAGGCGTCCTCGATGAGGTAATAATAATTGCTCGCTGTTACAACAAAGAAATAGTCATAAAGCTGTCCCAGATGGGTATAATAGGTGTCCAGAGTGCGAAATAAAAGGCAGGTAGCGACGACCCCCGTCGACTAGAAAAAGTCATCGAGAAACATAAGCAAGAAGAGGTCGTGGGTAATTTTCACCGCGAACTTTCTCGATAAACGTAGAGCGACGGTAAACGAAGACTCGCCGAGTGTCTTTAACCCTGAAACAAATAGTCGTCAGACTCTCGCGTCTCAGCACGTGGCCAAAGGTACGATAAACGCGAAGCGTTGAAATTTCGCACCTCGATTGCGGCGAGGATCCGTTTCGCATTGACGATAAAGGAAAGTAAATTACCGAACGAGTGGTAAAGAAAAACCGCAAATTTTTTATTCCATAAAAATCAGCAGCTTTAAATTTTCAAAAATACGCAATATGAAATAGGCCAATGAATAAACGAGGTAAGTAGGTTCCTATACCGTACGCGACAAAGTCACCTGGTCTTGCAAGGTCATCCGATTAATTAACAGGGGTCATACCCAAGTACGTCCTTACGGTACACGGTCAAGATCACGTACCTGAAATTCTATCCAATCGAAAATATATATCAAGGATCCGTAATATGTTCGACCTCACCTGTTTAACGCGTACGTCGTCGTTACCATTGCCGGAGCGAATTTCGAATTCCTAACCGGTCGGCTAGTCGTCGCTTCGAATTTCACTGGTTTAATGTCGCATTGTATGGTAATGGGGAATCTTGTCGTCGAATGGCGGAAAACAAGACGGCGGACGCGGGGAAACGAGTATAAGGCTGACGCGAGACAGTCGCGCCGCTGAGGACTTATCGAGAGACAAACGTACTCCACGGATAAAGAGACTGACTGACAGGAGAATCGAGTTACGAACCTGACCTCTCCAAAGAGGAAAGGCAAGAGCGTCCTCGGGAGTGTCTGAGGTAAGAGGCCTTCGTGTGTCCAAGGCTGATGCGTCTCGTAGACAAACGCGACAAAACTTTCACGTCCGCTTTCTTTCATGAGCGCCACTTGGTCGCATCTTTTCATCCAGCCATTGTTGACGTAGGATAGAAGACACATCGATATATATATGTACACACGCTATTTAACAAGAATAATCACTGACATCGAGTAGGCGTTACTCGGCGTACGAATACCGATGTCATTCAAACTTAAGATCGGCAAACGTCGATCGATCAAAATCATACGAAGGAATCCGTTCGATATGGCAACGATTATAATATTACGAACAAAAAAATATTTTTTAATTTCGATCGGCGCGACATTCGCGCCGGCGAAAAATTGATTTCGATTTTTTTCTTCTATACCCGCCAATTTCTCGTACTTGCCAATTTCTCGTATTTCGTCTATAAACAAGGAGTTGTATAAAATATACGTAAACTGATACTCGGTCAATAATCTCCCAAGCAGATTCCAATACGATATACGACACGATAAAAAATCTCAACAGCCAGTCACGATGAAATCGATACGATAGAAGGATTCAGGGAATGATAAATGCAGCGTAATGCGAGACAGCTACATATATAAAATCGTTAACATCCATTTCGATTCCAAGTCATATGGTGGATACATACCTGTGCCTAGTCAGCAACCGAATATCACATTAGAACAGAGTAATAGCAAAAGAAAGTCCTCGAGCACCAATACAAACAGTATATGCATTCGTGTCTCGGAGTAAGTATACACTAAAATTTTCGAGTGTTTTGGTATTTGATTCTTCACTGTTTTCCTTTCCCCTTCCTTGTGCATCGGCTTCGGGCGTCGGTTACATAACTACCGTATAAATATGTATACGCCTGATATGGACTGTTGCATAATTTACGTAACTTTAAAGGATCGTTATAAAGAACGTGTGTAACTGCCTTCTACGGTTAAACGATTCGATTTCGTATAACCGAGCAACCCGGGTGACAATCTCTTACGCAATAGTCTACGCAGCTGCGAGGAGGATCGAGAAAAGGTAGAAGGCACGTTTGCTGGGGATCGGAGAAAAGTTTTATACCTGCGTGCATATATATATATATATATATAAGAATGCGCGCGCACGTACTCGGTCTGCAGGATAACAAACTCGTTATTACGCAACATACGGATTCCTTCGAACTGACTCGACATTGACACTTAGCGTGACACAAACTTTTTAAATGATATTTTAATTCGTTCGATCATCAATAACAATTAAAATTAATCTTAAATCCTGAAATCGTGACGTCATTCGTCCTCGTAGCATCCGTGTATTTTTTTCAGAAGTTATGCGGGTAATTGATGCACAAATGACGACATTCAAAGGAACGCGTCTGAGATTTTTTTTTGAAAATTACCTCACGACAGTTCCACATTAATTATACCCAAGTCGCGGGTGGGTAATTTGACAGCCCGAGGAATAGTCAGTGAGAATTGAAAATAAAGTAAGATTAAATGTACACGAGATATTGTCACAGAGTTTTAATTAAGTGATCTGTAATTCTTTGGGGTCCAGGGATTCTGTGTATCCGTTGCGAATTTTTTAATTCTCCGTCACTCTCTGTTTTTATGTTATACCTATCCGTCTCTCTCTCTTTCTCTCTCTCTCTCTCTCTCTCTCTCTCTCTCTCTCTCTCTCTCGTTACTTTACAAAATATTCAGGTTAGCCCCACGCTGAGAAAAAAAAGGTATATTTCTTAGTTGCCTAGTCGACTGGAAGGATTTCTTCTATGGTTGGTATCGGCCCAAGAAAGCGTATCAGGAGGCCATTGACGATCGTCTTTGCTAATGGTCAATGTCGGCTTACACGTTCAAGATAATAGTAGACCTGCAGGAAGGCAATAATTACGGACGTACAAGTTTTCAATCCTCACGCGTCAATCCTCTCGATTTAATCGTATGGGGAAAAAAAATCATTTTCAAACAGTCACCGCTGAAGACGTATGTGAAAACTCATATGAAATATCTCAACGATATTAATTGATCCCGGGAAATAAGCATGTCGTAGCACACTTTGAAATTCCAGCTACACGCACGTGGTGTTTATCTATAAAAAATATAAATAATTCAGAATTTCATTGAGCATTAGCGCAATTGTAAAAAAAAAGAATTCATCTCAAGGTTAGATTAACTCGAGCTCCAGTTAGTGACAGAACGTTACCTTCCATTGCGAGAGTCTCGTCTTACGATAGAGGCTCAATTCGCCACGTATAAATCGCACGAGAATCCGTGAAATTTAAAGTGCATTGCTAGAGTCTTTATTCGAGCTAGTTACTCACCGTGAAATTAAGATCCGAAGATAAAAGCCAAGGGATCTTGGTATCCAAAATGACGTCGTCGTCAACACGAGGTACAATCGCATTGAAATTATACGATCGGCGCAAGACAGAATAACGGCGGGAAATTCAAATTCCTAACGACCCAGCGAATCGCAATAAGCCAAGAAACAATAAATCGATCCTAAAATTCGAATTACGCGTTAATCAACGACTCGGCGATTTACCCTGTAACTTCGTTATCTCCGACTCGTCATTGCCAAACGATTCCAGAGACGCTTAATTGCGCAATATCGCATAACAAGAAAACGCAATCCCACTGAATCGTCATTACCATTAATAAATTAACAGAGCACACGACACACCGAAGCACCGGCTATTATGTCTCGAGTATGAAGGTCGTATGTAAAAAAAAAATGCGTTCTATTACAAGCAATTAAATAAATACCTGCTAGTGAGTAAAGTCAGAACACAACGAGACAGATACGTAACAAATAAAATTCGACCGAGATGCTTATCGGAGCTATGAGAAGAGTTCACGAGAGTTCACGTAACAATTCGCACGTCTTCGAATTTTCGTGACGCAAAAAACTGACAGCCATTAACGAAATCTTGTAATTTATCAAGAGTCAAGCACTCGTTAAAAATATTATCAGTTTAAATCTAACGAGTCATATCTCCCCTCCCCTCTCTCTATCACAAATTCCATCATAATAATATACCTGCGAATGATTATTTCCCGTCGCGTCGTCAGTCGGCCGACTTTATTCTCTCTCGTGCAGCCAACAGCCTCAAAGAATCCAGCACGAAGAAACGTCCACCTATGGCTCGGTAAGAGACTCACGAATGTACTGTATCGAAACCGTGCTCTTATCACGCGGTGTACTCGAGTTGTAGGTAAACAGGCTACGCGACAAGTAGGAATATAAATATTTGCATAAGCCGTGTGCGTATCCATGAAGACGACGTGAAAAATGCTCGACTCTCTGTCGCAGGGTATCAGCTTGTAGCAGTAAGAAAAATTGAAAAATGCTTTTTCATCCCGTTACACAAGAAACGTAGACAAACAGTGTTACGACCGTGAAAAAAAATGCATTGTCGAAGCGACCAACAAGGTTAGGATTAATAATTATCTTTGAAGAATTGTACGACTATCGATATACGCATAAAGAAACAGTAAGGTCGACATGCAAAACGATTGTCGGCGAACGCACGGCAGTGCGATACGTCTCGTAATACTTAATGACTGTACACACGTGCGCGACTGGAGGTTTGAGAATCGAAGTAAAACATATGGACGACGAGTGAACCGGTCGTTCCGCGTATAAAGGACACGAGCAGGTATGTACGAAAATGACTTATTTGAATTCGAGGTTAGGTTAGGTTAGGTTAGGTTAGAATCGTCAATGACGTTTATGATGATTTTCCAGGATGAGTAGGCAAGAGCCCAAGGTGGGAACTTTCGAGTGAAAATGTATAAGGGTCGTGTATAGCGAGAAGTCTGATTAGAAAGCAATATGGCGGCATCGGATATCCGAGAAGATCCAGGAGACAGCGTCGATAGTTACTCGAGGATCTTGTCAGGTGTGTCTGATAATCCGACGGTCGATGTCGGCTGGATGAAAGTTATCCGTGGAATCGATTTCCTGGGGAAGGGAATCGGCAGGCATCGCTTGGATACGTGAACATGTAATATGGGATCGGGCACAGGAGGGCAACGCCCGTAGTGGCCTTGCACGCGACCTCCTCGCAGAGAATCCAGCCGAGAGAGTACTGGGAGGTAGGTGGCCGTGGGTCTGAATCCTCGGGATAGGAAGGTAGATAGGTATATAGGTAGGTAGGTAGGTAGGTACGTAGAGACACAGCTGCGTGAAAGCCAGGACGCCTGGGAGTTGGCGAGGAGGTGGCCTCAGAGCGAGACAGAGCCACGTAACAAGGCTGATAGGAGCGAGCGAGAAGGAGCGAGAGAATGGACAAGCGAAGAGAGAAAAGGATGCGTTCAAGAATCTACCTGCACCGAAGGAAAGGACGCGACAAAAAGTACAGATTCCTCTACCGCCGGAGGCTCCTCTACTTCACCTCCAGCGCTTCTTAACCCACCTCCTCTCCTCTTTTTTACTTCCTCTTCTTCTCTCTAACGACTATCCTCCCCTCTCTCTCTCTCTCACTCCGCCCCTCGTGTTATTCCTTTTCTAACCTTAACCTAACGTCCCCCGGCATGCAGCGCTGAAAGAACGACCTGCCATCTACCGGCAAGGATCAGCAAACAAGATATAAAGTGCTTCTCTGCGGACGGTTATAACCCGTGATTGCTAACTCCTATATGTCAAAAGTACATAAACTTTCTTTTTACACGTGACGAGCATCGAGTGAGAACGAATTTTGACATGTGTCGACGGATGGATCATAAAAATCAAGAGTAACACGACTATTCTTAGCAGGATCTGGATAGTTGGCAGTTAAGGTTATATTCGATCAGTCTGCTGCGTTTATATAAGTGAAATGACTGAAAGTGGTAAAGGAGGTAATTATTACGGAGGTGCTGTACGCGTACGTAGTTACCGCCTTCTTTGTACGTCCTGAAACTCCGCCCTGTATCTCGTACGTAAGTGCGATAACTTTTTTAACTCTGCACATCAGCCAGCTCGATACTCCCACGACTTTCGTTCTTTGGCGTAATCTTGCACAACGAGCGACACGCAAGAAATCGCATCAAACGAGGAAACGACGGGCGGAACCCGCTGGCAGGTAGAGTGAAACTCGATCGCTCGGACGAGAGGTAGGATTTTATTGGACAGAGGACCTCCGTCGCGTCATGACTCTCACAGCGTAAGAAGAGTACACGGCGACCGTAACAACGATCGCGGCATTCCTTGCACGCATAGAGCAGCGAATTACGTAATGCCGATTAGAATTCAGATGCGAGAGCGAATAACCGTACGGTTTTACCTCGTGCTTTGAAATCCATTGCATTTTCGTGACTACGGGTCACCGCACGCGGAAGTTATTTTCCAGGAGTACCAGACACGGTAGAAGTGACGGTGGAATTTTGATTTAGGGCCAAGCGCCATTTTGACTTAACGCGAACTGAATTGGTATCAATGACTTGCGCAATGCGAGATCGACATTAAGTCAGGTAAAACTCGTAGCGATCTTATTATTATTTACAATTGTTGCTGTAACATTAAATTTCCTAACGACAATATCGTTGGGTTTCTCTAGGCCATTTTTTATTTATTCAGTGGGTCAATCCTCGTTCTCAATAAACGAACGACCCTGTGAGACGGTACAATCAATGAGGAAGGCACATTGGGAAATGAGAATGATTCATGGAAATATTTCTTGGGAGGGAATATAACTATAGATACTGAATTGTCTGGCGTATTGAAATTCAAACTTATCCGCCATGACAGTCAAAGTAGTTTGGCCGGTCGAATGTATTGGTGTCTTTCTCTCTGTTTCTCATTCACTCTGTCGCCATTATACAGAGTGTCTCTTAGCCCTCTTAGAGTCCGTATGTCGTTTTGACGACGAGACTAACGAATAACGATCGAGCGTCCCACTTTCTCTCTAATTAACAACGAAATCGCTGATTCGATGAAAGAAAAACGCCTTGGTTCCCTCTCGCTTGCTCGTACACGTGAAGTATCCGTATCCGCGTAATGTAACAGTGTACATCCTCATAAATTGAACGTGGTGACGGTATTGTTTACACCACGAAGCCGAAACACCCGCCCTGTCTCTCGATTACGTTAAAGTCATCAGCATTGAACGAGGTCAACGAGAATTTTCAGATTCTTGAATTCACATACATACGGATTTATGATACAACGGTAAATTGTATGAATATCTGGTCGCAAAGATACGCATGGTTAACAAGAATGCTATGGTAGGTTGAGAAAAAAATTGTTTTGATTTTACGAAATAACGTATATAAATAAAGTTCGAGGTCTTACCGCGTTGATATTAAACTGCGAATAAAGTTGGATAGTATCCGACAGCCACAAGACTCGCTCGTGTCTGTAGCTTAGACTACTAGATATCCAGTCTGACAGTTGGTGCAAATTAACGGAGAAAGTGGTGCGATGCAATTTCGCAGAATGATCACTATATACCCATGGTAATGCTACCGGTAGCATATAACAGACAGATTCGTCACGTTACCAACAATTTTTATTGCTTATGGTACATCGTACATATTGAAGTTCGAATATTTCAATCGTACCTTCGAGAATTCCCCAAGCGTCATTTACACGGTATGCCGCGAGGCACGCTAGACCGAAACGATCGCGTTTGAGAAATCTATATTAACGACAGTATTACGACAGTAGATACTCGACGAAGAGTCGTTATTATAATCGACCGCGTGCGGTTGCATCGTCATTACGATTACAACCTTGCAATGTCGCCGTGAGTTTTTCTAATGGCAGACATAACAATCGCGGCCAGAGAGCCTTGCCGGGAAGGTCTGAGCCTAGTGTCGCCATCTACAACTCACGCGTCAGGAATACACAAAAGCGATAATCGCTAGTCCTTACGAAACTCGATAAGGTTATGGTCTCTGCCGGGAAACAAACGTCATTCCCACAAGCCATATGGCGAACGTAAAGGACACGACCATCGTCCTCCGTGTATTTCACCGATGCAGAATAAGGAAGAGTCACCAACCGTGTAAAAGAAAAAGAAGAGGAACACGGTAAAAACAGACGGCACGCGTCACGGCGTACGGAATAAAACGTGCGCGCGGCGAAGAGGTTATAATCTGAAATTGAGCTCCCGCACGAGACCCTCGTGCTCGCGTGCAAAGCCCAAGAGGCAGAACGCAAATCTCCAGGGCACACCGCCAGAGTGCAGCAGCGTCGCTTAAGTACGTAATACGGTGGGTGGGTGGTGTGCGCCGTAGCATATATGTATATCGTAGCGTCTCGACTATCCGTTTCACAATGGCGGCAGCGGCCACCGCCAAGATCAAAGATTAAATTCCTGACAAGGGCGTTTGCAGAGAGTGGCGTTGCCGGCAACGAAAACAAAACCAGGTAGACCGCGGTTAGGACGTCGCACACGTGTGCGCGGGAGGCTCACGCGCGCAAAGGATTAATCGAGTTGAACTTTGCTTCGGGGTGGCGGAACGTGACCGAGAGTAAACAAAGAATGTCGAAAATTACGTCACCACGAGGAACAGACAATTCTTATACGCAGACTTAACGTTCCTCGTGACGCAACAAATATTCAAAGTGCATCGGACTCTTATCCTTCAGTGCATCCGTCCACTTTGTAACAATTAACGGAAATTCTAAAATTTAATAGTTATTAAATAAGCGATTACGCAACAAACAACGCAAAATATACAGACACCACCTAACAGGATATACTATCGTTCAAAACGGACTTGTCGATACAATTTTGAAGCCGAGTGCCGAGTGACACTATCAACATCGACTGAAAGAGACTGATTGCCAATGTACTAATCGCCAATGTAGATTAAATAAACCTATCGATGAATACCAGATCCAGCTTTGCCTTCTTATCAATTATCGAAGAACCGACTAACATAATCAATGGGTAAGTCTGTGGTTCCAAAAAAAAAAACACGCGCCTTCAACCCTGATAAAAATCTTGTCTTTCATTTACAAACCAAGTCCAGCAATCGTATTATCAAAATATCCAAGAAACCTTGATAACGATACACATCTGATTGCAAATAGTTTTATCCGCTCGAAGATAACGAGAGACAGTATCCCAAGAATTCGATAAGAAGATCGCCAACTCAATCCTAGAAAGGATCGAGAAGCTTTCTTCACGGAAGACACGCTCCACCGGCCATAAGGCCACAGCTACGTATAACAGAGTAGATATAACTCCGATATGCCTGCAGGCTGTTAAGCGTAGGTTATGCGCCTCCGTGTATATAGCAGCACCGTTTCATCTGCAATGCGTTACGTTACGATCCCATTGCCCGTTACGTATATTCTTATGTTAGTTCGTGCGTGGCACTATACCGTACTTATAAAATACATACGTACAGGCCGTGCACGTGGGTACTGAGAATTAACGTTGTGGCGAATGTTTCGAGTAACCACCGAGGAAATACGTTAAGACGTAGCGCCATCTACAATCTACGAGTTTGTTACAATCGTACGGCCGTATTCGCTAATATACGATATACATGCAAACACACGTGGAATCTATCATTGAAATGCCAAACTGTAGTCGGCACTGTCCAATTGTCTTAAATAGTTGCTTTGACGATTGGCAGCTGATAGACATCGGTGCGTGTCGCCCGCGCGTTATATTACTAGAAAGCAGCAACGTCTACCCCCGACCGACCGACATGTTCCTATGCTGGGAGTGTTCGTAACGTTGTTACTTAACGGCCAGCGACCCTTGATCGATTAAATATGTAAAAAAAAAAAAGAAATCCTCATACGGGATTCCAAATAGATATTTCATACGCGAGGTTACAATTGAAATCGCAGACGAGAGTTCTTTGATCCTGAATATGATTGGTTGTTCGAACTCTCGTTATTTATTGCGCAACTTTATATATACAGGTATATACATGTACATTCGTGATGGACAATTTGTAATTTTCGTTCTTTTTTTTCCCCTTCCCATTTATATCTAATACCGCAGGTCAGACAGTCTTCATCCTTTGGCGTCTCGAACACGTGTGATTCTTCCACGCGGGACTCGTCCGGAATGCAAATAACGTTAGAACGAAGTGGCGCGAAGGAAACTATAAGCTACTTTCGATTTACGAATGTAACGTGGCAAGAGATATATCGCGAAGACCAAGATCGGAATTCCGATTGTGATTGAATGTGAATTTTTTTACGATATTTATTTTATACCTTGAACGAGGAACACGTGACTTTTCCTATGTGTGTGTGCGTGTGTGAGTACATAACATACGTACAGTCATGTCAATAGGTACCGCGGATCCAATTAGCACATTAATTGCCGAAAGGTACTGCGCGGATGATTTCGATTTACGAGCGTTGCAGACAAAATGGGATATAAACAGGATGCTGGGGGGATATATCTATGGAGAAGAGTCTCCCGAGCAAGGTCATTGCCTTGGGGCTTCAGGCTACTCACCTTAACTTAACAGACGGCTTAAACATATCACAAAACAGGACTAAGTAAACCGTGGAGGTCAGGGCTATATAAACGGGACGGAGATTTCAAAAAGATATATATATATATATAGATGCTAGGTGCACAAGGTATCAAAGTCTTGGCAGTTTAATTCGACTCTTTCAAATATTTTGGAAATTTGTTCTTTGACGATCAAAAAAAAATTCAAAAGATCCATAACGACAACGTTTAGGATCGACTCGAATCACGAATAAAGATGAAAATTCATTAGTGCAATAATTATGCTGAATATCGGTGTAACGACGCCGGCTGTATCACCGACGCGATTTCTACGGACAGGTGCTAATGGAACAACAATGAGTCCCGGCATCGAAATCCATGTCAAACTTCGTAAGCCGTTTTAACGGCTCCCAAGCGCCATTCAAGCGACTTTGTCGCGGAGTCCGGCAGGATGGGAAGAAGAGTGGACAAAAGTTATGACAACGACGCAGAGTTTGGTCGGTGGGAAAGATAAAGATTCAAGGAATATACATTCTCTTACTCGAAATGGAAAAAAATAAGCAGGTATTATAATACGCCATTTTGTCTTTTTTTGCATCATTCACCAAATGGCATCTAACCAATATATCACTTGCCTCTCGTTATTAAATACTATCGATGTGCATATATATCTATATAAAAGTCTCGATCGTTCCCAAGGAATGAGTGACGACACGTATAAACACTTTTACCAAAACTTCAAGAGAAGAAGGACACGTCCTACTGCATCCATAAGCACGTATAGCGTCCGTCCCAAATCCATCAGGAATGCCCCAAAGTAGCAAGAAGCGGTCGCGGCAAGGTCCCAAGAGTTCTCCATAAGAGATCAAGCCCTTTCTCGAGCAGGTAAAAAGTGGTCGTCCCATTGGTACGTACTTTCATCGCGTTCGCGACAAGAGATCAGCCAGCAGCAGATGCCCATCCGCACTGCGCAGCCGTAACTCGACGTGTGTGTCTCTACGTACGACGGGCTCTGGATAACTCGCTCTCGTGTAGTTTCTCGCAAAAGCCAGACCCAATTATGAGCGAATCTGGTACGACAGCTTTCATGGCGCGGTTTCGTTCTTGCGAAAGGGACTCCCGCTGACCTCGGGGATAAGTCGGCGACACTCTCGCGTCGATGAAAACACGTTCCGCGTGTTTCCGTTTCATGAGAACCATCCTTGTCGCAAAGGAAAAAGTAAGCGATCGCCATAAGACTCACCGCGTCGAATATCCATTGTTAAGATTTGCCTCCACGGGAAAACGTGTCCTGGTGTGTGCCCATCGACTTCCGGATGCATCCAACGGGACATGGGGAACCGGAAACTTACAGATTCGAAAAGGTCCTCGATGAGATCACGCCGCCAGCAAACGTCGTGAAAGTATTCCACTCGATTCAATCGGGACGAACATAACCTCCTAGGTGCACGAGTTCGAAACGTAAATCATCGGGGTACCATTCTAATGGCAACTGCCAAGATTGTTTTTGCCGTAAGGACGCATCGGGGATGCGAGGGTCGAGGTAAAAGCGGCCAACTGTCACTTCTATAGGATTGCAACAGGTTACAGGCCTCAGGCAGATCGAGATCGTTAGGTTTCATTGGCCTGGAATCGAAGGATCATTCGCCTCGCGAGGATAATCAATGGCCGAGTACGAGACAGTGAATAGACTCTGTCCGAGAGAGACAACGTATGCAATAACAATAGTCACGACGGAGAGCGAGAGAGCCACGAAATCCAGCCACATTCCCATAGACGCACAATTGGTCGTGCGATACATTTTTTTTTATTCTTCTCATTTACACTCAGCACAAGTTACCAACCTAACCTAACAAACCCGGTAAATTCCTAGGAGATTGCGTCCCGTCCACGCTCCACGCAAAAATATGTCATCGAATAGAAATAGAAGTTTCGCCATTGCACGGCAAAAATCTTTCAAGCATTTTCACGTTGACACGTAATCCGGCATGAATAAGCAACAGCCACGTATACCTGTCTACCCGCCACTCGATTAACTACTGGAACGCGCTTTGCACTCATTAATCCGCATGTCGCAACGCTCATAAATATCCTTGCACTGTTAACTTTGGAAACTCCGTCAATTCCGTACACAAAGCAGCGCCCTCTGGATAACTTCGTAGATCGCGCACCCGCCGCCAGGGGCGCGTCGAGCTAGGAATCTCATAGGGATCGTACCTGACCGAACCCACCGTCAATACTACCAGGAACGATAATTATTGCCTGGCTGCATAATCGTTATCTCAAGAAGTTGCACTTTTGTTTCCCACTTCCGCTTCGAGTCTGGCGGCACAGACACGTTTCACGACAATAACAAGCGCGACCTTTGCAAGTAAGGAAATTAGCGCATCAGCCGTCTCGATGTCGATACGTCTGTACGACTAGTCACAAAAGTCGTATATATACATATACACAGCCATGAATACAACGTGAAAAGGATGATTCACCAATTGTCTGATAACACGTGATAACAGTACGGATTCGTATCGTCAGGTGTCCAAGGAATGCAATTTCAAAGTCATATGCAAATTACGTGCTAAAAATGTATCGCTGCATCGCCCATCCGTATATACATATATATCGTCCTGGCACATACATAAACGTGCGTGCGTATGTAGCGATAATAAATGCATTTTAGAAGGACGTTTGGTTGCGCGTCCGTGTTTTCGTCGTCTGACAAATTTTCAACGTGTTTCTTCGCACTACGCTTATATTTCTTTTTTTCAGCGACATCCCGAATGACGAACGCCGATAGGCATTCGGTGAAAAGAGAATACAAGAGGTGCTACGAGACGCGTTAATTCGAAGCTTAACGTCGCGCAGACGTATTTCGCCTGTTTGCATTGACGAGTATTCGAAAAAAATAATAAATAACCTGAAAGGCCTTGCCTTTTTCTACACATCGCAAACAGTCCTAGTCATCGATGAAATTATATGTGGTATCAAGGTGAAGTATTACCAAAGTACGACGGCGACGCTGTGAATCCGGCATAACGTCTGCCGAGGACGGGGAAGGTCCCCCCGTCGCGCGCGTCAATCGTCCGTTCCCTGCAAAACAGACGTATCCCGACTTCTACGGACGCGAGAAGAGAAATGACCGTTCGCGAGTTCGTAATTGCCGCGCTTCTTCGCGATTACGTGAAGCGTGCGGACCATGACGAATGCGAATATTTTGAGATACCCCAACGCGTTAAACGGTAAATCTTACATACGAGCGTACAGAGCGACGCGATACCGTGAATAACGTGGGAAAATATCGTTTAATATATTGGCCACCTTAATCGAGACTGTAGTTCGAAATATATAGAAATCATTAAGATTCAACGTGACAGACATTCGTTGTATCGTCATCAAGGTGATACGCGTGGGTTTCGTAAATACGACTACGTCGCGGTAATGGTATAATAAGATAAATCGAATTCTCATTAGAGCAATAATAATTAGTCGACGAATCTTTCAATCGACATTCACTGTACGAGATACAGACCATGAGATGAATAGCATCAGCCGGTATAATTAAGAATAATGAGACTCGTCTACGTGTGTGTATGTATATATATTGGACACCCGTATTCGATTTCGATTAAGTAATTCACTCTCTCGTTACGTAGCGATCGTTCGTATACGATGCTAAAGGCACGAAAAGGCAGACGAGTTAAGAAGTAAAGGGGGAACCGTAAGTAGGAAGAAATCGTAAAGGACACACGAGAACGCAAGGTCCGTCTCTCTGCATGGGGAGCATCGGGGGAGCAGGGCAAAAAGCGTCGAGATGCTCGCGTGCAATCTGTCTCCGGGCAGGTTTTTCTTTTTTAGCCTGAAAATTATTTGCACGCCAATTTCGAACATTAATTTCCGGATCACTCTTGGTCTCCGTGAATAAACTTTTTTACCGATCGATATTGCCCTCGGATATACGCAACGTCCGTATTATTATTGTTATCAATATGCGACTATCGCGGGGTGATCGAAATCGATCGGGGGGATTCAGGCGAATAAATTCATCACTATACCATATGTAAGTCGCATACGATTGACACGATTCGCCAGCGACATGATAAAGTGGCAGGCGACGCTTATAGGAAAACTAAACGTGTGTACAGCATTGTTCTTTTCTGTAGGTATTTAGAGGCAGTAACGTAGCCCATTTCGTAATTGGGGGTAAACGCTTATTGTTTGTAGTGTACGCGCGTCGCGACACTCACGATCGGCCAGGGACAAGGCGGGACCAGCGACAAAGTGCAGCGACAAAGTCACGACTCGGCATTGAGAACGCGTCATGTCCCCTTCGAACGATTCGTTCCGATCGTCAAGTTTGAGTTTAACGTGTCGCAGGTAGGAGCGCGCGCGTTGGATTCTGGCGATTTTCATCGCGCATTGAGAATGACTATCGGTATAGGTTTGTTATTGGCGGTCGATAGTCGTTCGTCAAATGTAAACTGGGTACAAGGCCGAACTGCATGTATCTGATTTACGACGTGGCGATTAAGTACGAGGAAAAGTTATGAAGGGGGGGGGGGGGGTACGACTGCGTAATGTAAATGAGACTTCAGGTTATTAAAACTAAAGATTGTTATTGTGTGATTGAAAGGAAGTCTTGAGGTAAGAGTCAATCACCTATATAAAAGGATCCATGGTAAATATTCTGGATGAATATAAATTCAGTTTTCATGTAACTTTCAGGTATACTTTCGGCTTCCATGGAAATTGTCGTATACGGTTTTTTTTTATCGATTCTAAGATAATAGGCTGCTAAGGCATAGCCATTGGTTATCTACAGTGCCCTCGGTAGTTCAAATCTAAACGACGATATGAACTGTGTCACGAAACAGGTGGCCCCTTGTGGCATGGTCGCTTTTACAGTTATCTAGCCCGGATCTGTCGCGCGAATATTACACTTGATTTCTAATATCGACGGTACTTTGTGCGCTGTTTGACCTCGTGGCAAAGTTCCGATATCGTCAGTCACATTTACATTTCACGTAAGCGTAAATACGAGAAAAGGTGTTTCCGAGGGAATTCCTAAATTCTTTGGGCAGATTTACAATAACCTCCAAAGCACTCGTCGATCACGTAATTAAGATCCTATCGATACGTCGATACTCAAACATTGAAATGTCGTACGAAATTTTATAGATAAGATATAGATAATAATAAAATGTATTAACAAAATTGTGGAATTCGATATTTTTAAATTAACCGAAACGAGTCGTAATAATTTGATATTAGCGAAAAATCTCTTTTTCACCAATTTTCTGATTTGCGACATTTTGAGGTCAACTTAGACATAACGACGATAACACGTTCATATATTGACATCCGCGAGATAAGAAGTCTACCATTGTCACCATACAATGGTAAATTCGCGTCTGTCCAATTCGGAAGAAAATCAATATTCAAGGTCAACCCGTGTTGATTAACGAGCTCGTCTCGTTCAACGTACTCGTGAGAATTCGTAAGAGCTTCCAAGTGATTGTACGGTAGGAGAGAGAATTAAAAAGAAATAATCCATTGTATATATATATACACAAATGGAACAAGTGGTCGAGGCTAATTAAAGATTAGAGTTCGATTAGTTCTCGAACAATCCCAATAGTGCGTTACGTCGACGAGACAAAGAATAAAAACATAGTACGTGCCTGTCGAATGGCCGTCCAATCTTTTCGATGTTAGTTTTGGGAAAGCGATTCAGCCCGAATAAATTCTCTAAACCGACAACAAGAAAGACAATCTGCTTGTACACAGCGAGACATCGCAGAGCGTGTAGCAAAGAGGCCGACGTAGAACACGGATAAGCAGTGAGGGAGTAAAACGCGCGAGACTCGAATCAACGAATATAAGAAAATAGAATTCGTTAACGTACAATAAGTACGTGAACGCTATGACGACGTGACGCAATATTAAACGCCTTGAATTAAAAGTGTATACACGTGGTGTTTTGTAAGGAGGGACAGGACCGCCGTCTAACTGTAGAGAAAATGCTGAAAGGAAGGCCCCTCGATCCGGGGGCCAGGAAATGCTATGGAAACAACAGGAGGTTTCCAGTCGGTACGATCGTTGCGAGAGCAACTAGAAAACTGCATGTTGCAAGCGACAAATCGACGAGAATCGCCCAGTGTTCAATTTCTGTCCTACGAACCATGAAGAGTCCCGTAGTTCCCGCACTGGATATCTCTACAAATTAATATTATGTGACGATTCTGACGAATTAAAAAAATTTTTTTTTTTACAAAATCCATAAAATTTCCACCTAACCATTTTTATTACCCTTAACGCCGCCATCGATGCTCGATCAGATTTCGATATGGCGCACGCGCAGAATAGGGCTTTTAATGGGTATCGAAGAAAGTCCAAGGTTCATCTTGCGAGAGCATTCGCAAGGTGATAATTTCGAATCCTGGGATGAAAAAATCATCGTTAATGATCGTGAAAACAGTCGTTCGTTAGACGTTGTTGCTTTAACCGTTCGAAACGGGACATTTTGAGGTCACATGGGAGTAACGAATATCTCGATCGCGGCTACTTATCGAGGCAAAGTTGATGCCGGTGTGTCATCGTGAAATGGAAATTTACATTTCTTTCGGTACGAAGGAAAAATTATCATTGAATTTTGAACCGACATTTGTGGCATTTTTTTTATTTCCTTTTTTTACCGAGCAATACACAACGTTTCTATAGGACACTGGTTACGAGATTGGCATACTTTTTTTTTCCTTCTTGCACCGTCAATCAAACCCACGTGTTGGGCCGTGTGATGAATTAATTTTGCGCAACGCGATCAAATATTCTTTTCAACCGATAAAATAGGGGCGGACGAGAATTCACGGCGTAATCGAACCGCCGCGCGATTCATGCGACAGTCTTACCGATCTAATCGATACTACAGCGCGACGGGATCGATCGATCGGCCTTGATCGACTTAAGTTCAATACCAACTGAATAACATTTTTGACTTGGAATTCCGAGCAAACGAATTTCTCGGCGTTCGACGAGTTCTTATCCGCGCGCGTGATAAGAATACCATTATCTCCGATTGAAAATTGAAAACTGGTTCAAGATCGAATTTCATCGATATCATCCATATCGAAGTGGTTGACTCGCGTAGGTCAATTGGAGTAATTTAAGTTAAAAAAGAAAGTTTGTAACTTTATCCCGCCAAAAATAATGGAAGCTCAGTTTAGAATCGTGAAAACAAAATTTCCAAGCGGAATAAAAAAAAGTGCATCTTCCTCATAACGACACGTTATACGCGCAAAATAACGAGCAGGTACATATTTATGTATTGTACATATACGTACGTGTTATAATCCTGGCAAATACCTCGCAACGCTGCGGATACGCGCATTCCTCCATTTTTCATCCGGCGATTCTTAACAATACCGGGAAACGATTATACCACATTTTTCTCACGGCACGAAAAGCTCTATTTATACCAACGATAAAGTCGAACGCCGCGCGAGCTACTTATGTACATACACCTATCTACCACCTTATACACAGGATGCTATGAACTTCTCAAGAGTCTCACTAGCCCTTAAGATATTCAGTAGCAGCAGTGCGTCGTAAAGCGCTGTAACGACGGACAGAGGAAAAAAACGCCCTGACGAACAATGACAGGCGAGAAAGACAATTGAAAACTTACCCTGACGATTAAATCCAAGAGCACATATCTAAGTTATTCACAGTGTCACCGGTTACAGCAAAAAGGAAACAAGAGAGCAGCCAAAAAGTTTCAGTTTTCAATGACAGTTCGAAGTCCCAGTTTTTTTTTTTCTTTCGACAACTTTAAACTCATACGGTTTTGCCGCCTAAACGAGGTCTCACCGTAATAGCAAAAAGTTTCGCGCAAAGTTCACCGAACGGTCACAAACGTCCGACAGAGTCGCCTATAGTATCAGATATTCCGTAAATAAAAATCATCCAATTTCCACGCCACCCGTGTCTCACCAGCGTGAAATTAATAAATAAACCTGCGACCGAATGATAACGTCAAGAGGATCGACCCGGTTCCGATCTACAATAAGACCACCGGTACCGAAGAGTTACTAGCAGACAGAATGTTTCCGATTATTTTTCACAGCTGGTTTTCATTAGCTCCGTCCGTAACGTCCGTTCGCAACGCTCGCGATCACCGGACTGCGCATCGATACCTTTTTACCCCTACTACCAACTGTACCTGGAGCTACCACCACGGGTCGCTCAGGTGACGTGACTCTCTGCTCTAGTGAAGACCATCCTCTAGCGTAGTACCAGAGGTAAAGGTGCGCTCGAAACCAACGTCTATTAGCGCCAGGTCCTACCGCAACGTGCTGATACAACGACGATCGAATAAGAGACTAAAAAATTATTATCATTATCCGCTTAGGACTGAATGAGTCAGAAGCCATCCTAATAGGTACCTGGATAAGATTAAACAATCTAACCTCAAAATCGTAACACGATACATGCACGTAAAGTTTATACAGCATGTTTGTCGTTACGTGGGAATATCAAAGGTACGAAAAACGTTCGGTTTCCTATCCTTGGACGTCGCAACGACTTCAACGGGTAACCTAACCTCGTAATAGGCCTTCCGTGGAGCAGCACGTTGTTTGTACCGAAGGCGGCGCTCATGGCGGAAAGGTGTGCGAAAGCTCCTGCTACACGCTGCAAAGTCCATGTCTCTGCCGAACGCGACGAACTACGACAATGAGTCATCCGTCGGTCGGTTCGCCGCAGAGCTGATTATCGTGTAACGATTCTGATATAATTCTCGGTCGTAAAAGAACGCCGGGACATTGTTACGCGATAATTGCACGATAACAAGACATCCATTATTTTCCGTAGCTATTTATGTTGTTTCTAACGTAAAGCGTTTACGAGCGTCGAAGCGCCTGGCTTTCACGCTCAAGAATGCAAATGGGTGCATCCTTATCGGATTGACTTTGAGATACTTGTCGACACACTTTCGCTGCTGGTACTGCCTCTACTTTGATTTTCGAAATCAAACCGTACGGATATACCTTCCTATGTTACTTCCCATTGCGGTTATTCCCCGGCGTGTTAATCAATTCCAGCGGTAGAACGGGAAGAGTTCGCATCGTGTAAGTTGGACATTAGAGTTTTGGCCGTTATGCGTGACGCCTGTACGGCGTGTCCGTTTGTTTTGCGCCGACCCGCCTGCCGGGCATGATGATGCTTTCATACACGTTGACGATAGTCTCCAAGCTTTGTCGAATAAAAGTCAGAAATTGTCCTTCATATCAAAATGTATGTATTTCTGGCCATTCGCACTTGTGATCGCGGATTTAGCATGATGTGCAGTGAGGGAGCGCGAGAAACAGCCGTTGAAGATGGACGCTATAAAGTCATTGGAATTACGTTGAATCCCGGTTAGAAATGAGGTATATAAAGGAAATTCACAAGAAAATTCTTTTCCTTATTACTTCCTGTACCGTGGTCTATAGAAATGTATTGTTTCTAGTGAAAGTTCACTACGAGCATTATTACGTTAAAGTCGTATAAAAAGATCTCTCGATCGCTATAAAGATCGGTTTTATTAACTCGACTGTATCTTTACTGTAGGATTCTCAAGGTAGTGAAATGATGACAGGTACGAGGAGAATTATTCTGCGAGGAGTAACGGTATCGTTCGTGCTGTTTTGATGACCTCCAGTTAATCAAGTTTATGAGGATTTCATTCTGAGAAAACGTATAGCTCGCTGGCTTTCATTGTTGCTTCCAGATCGGAGGTTTGATTTTCGTAACGGATTTTTCAAAATGATATACGTATGTCTTGTCTCCAGCTGAATCAAACGCACTTTATAATCGGTTGGAGTTATGCTAATAATTTTTTTCATCTATACGGAGAGTCGTTTCTGTATAAACTGTTAACGTGGAAGAGGAGTTACGACGAATCGGCTATATTTTACCTCTGGAATATGCCAAGGTCTCGAAACTGTACTAGGTAATCTACTTATCGCAGAGTCAATATCTTGTAATGGAGAGCACGTGGATAAGGTATCTATAAAAATTGTTAAAGTAAAATTACGCATTGACATATTTTGAATTAATTTTTTTCTAACTATTATATCTTGTTCGTTTGATATTTTATATTTGGTCGAACTGTACCTTGCGCATTATATAAATATGTATGTATAAGCGTCAGAGGTATTTTAGAGCTCGAATCGAAATTCATGATTTCACATTTAACACTAAGGTATAAATTTGGATGTGCTTTGTGGATTCGGCTTAAGAATTTCGTGCCAAGATGTTATTAACAAGTTTAGTTCGATTTACAAGGTCGCACGTGTCAACAAAAGTTGTGGATCTTCGAGAATGATGATGAAAAAAAATTCTTTGACTTCTGTGCGTCATACTTGACAATACAGACATACGATTGTCCGGGTGAATAGTAATAAAATGTTACGAACACGAGATTTTGAAAATCCTAACAATTTCGTATAATGTAAACATCGCTTACGTGGTTGGTCGTAAACTATTAAAATCTGACACCGGAAAAAAAATTAATTTTATCATATTCTTATCATTAACAGTTTTACAATTTATATATCATAGTTTTGAAGGATCATATAACTGTTTAGGAGTAATTTTAAACTTACGGCTTTACTATTACATAACTGTATGGATGATCGGGCAGTTTCAATTTAAGCTAGGAGACATGAAAAATCGCCAAAACAATTTATATGGATTAAAATAATTGATTCAGTGTCCGATCGTTCGCAGCAGTGTTCGTGTTCAATGAAGCGCTGGATGATCTTGTAGAAAACTACTCGACTGGGCAAATAAATAGGCCTCTTGTATATACAATATATACATCCATTATTGACGTATGTAATAGTAGCATAAGGTGTAAAAAAAGGATGGCGTGCGCGAATGCCCATTTTTAAAAGTCTCTAATTGTTCTATCCTCGATCGCCTTGAATTACCATCTCGTGATATACAGTCACACTCTAATAACGACTGATCGTCCAATCCTGGAATCGAAATTTCTCGCGTTGCAAATTCTTACACGACGCATTAAAGCTATAACTATTTTCCGGCTTACTCATGCCAATAAATTTTCAAATAGGACTTACCAACTTTTCATCCTTAACAGCTTACGTATTTTCGAGCTCATCGTATTCAACGTATTAACTGGCTTCACTTCACTGCACTCCATTTTGACATGGCACTCCGCTCTAATGTGAACCCTTCGAAAACAAACTGACTACTGAGCTCGCGCGTGACCCGAAACGACCGTTAAAAGTTCGCCCGTACCAAAACACTAGCCAATAAACACAGACCATGGGGTTGCGGCGCCATTTGCTATGGCAGTATACAATTAAAAAGTATCCATTATGAACTACTTTTTTTTTATAGAGAAAAATAAATCTTATTGCTCTTATAAGATATAAACCTTCTATATAATTAACGTGTACGGGCGTGCACGTAAATATCTGGTACCCACCTAACGTATTCTGTCTCCTCTATGATACTGACGATGTTCACGTCAATCAAGCATACCAGACTGACGTCGTGATAAGTGTTATCATTGAAGACGAAATCTTGATTTTCACTTAGTTTTTCAGGCCAGATAGTCTCATTTCAACGAGTAACGATGTATTTATTAAGAATTAATAAGTAAGTCAGTAGTCTCATAAATACAGTGATGTTTTCTTTATCGCAGAAAACGAAGATGGCGCGAATCCTAGTGACTTTTCATCGCGGTACGTTATATGCGCATAGTTATACGTATATATGTATATCTGTATACATAATGGGCAGCATCGCGCGCCGATCTCATTTTTCGAACGCTCGAAATTTATTAACCTGTTTGACCGGCGTGGAGTGCGTTAGATAATATTCCCGAGGCTGGTTATGCAAATGAGCGCTGCTTGAGTTCGGACCACTGCGGATGCATATTACGTACGCGTTAAATCCCTATGACAATAAATTCACGACCTGCCAAGATTTCAGCTGTCTCAAAGCATCACTAATGCTACGTTGCCCGTCTACGTGGGAGGTTATTTTTTGTCACGTTTAATTGCGCGGTTACACCGATTACTTTTTTATTTTATATCATTCCGACTTCCCCTCTAGGAAGACACTTGACTCATTACCACTGCCATTCATTGATAACATTACTCCTCCTATCCTATTGTATCTGGCAGAACTTTATCTCGTTGCAGACAATGGCCCGTTATTACCAGGATTGAAATTCTTATTCGCAAATATCATCAATTTCGTAAAATTATACAGTCATGACTTGTCGGCGTAAAGAAAGTTCAAGAGGCACGGATTTGCCAATGGCGATGCTTACACTGGCAGCTGGCGCCTGCACACCAGGCAACCCGGCTAGCAGACGCGTATTCCTGGAAGTATGACACAGGCTGGAAGTAACTGTGACGTCACGACCTTACGTTATTTAATATTCGATGCAGTTTTCGTATAACTTGAGAATTTCTGTTATTTATAAGTATGGGCGTCTCTCATCAAAATTTTCTCCTAAAAAATTCCATTATTTGTCTATTCGCGCCAGAAAAGAATTATACGTGAAACAATGGCAGACTACAACACGTAACGATTAATTAAATAAGAAATTGATTGAGAAATACACAGATTAGAGACGATAAGAGAACAGCAACAGTCCGTATCCTGCCAAGAAATTCTATTGTTGAGCGTTTAGTCATTTTTCTACAAACACATCTGCCGCCATCGGCCTTGCTCCAGTAAACGCAATATAGGCGTACGCCTTTATGCCCGCCTTACAATTGGTTATCGCCCTCACCATTACAAGGAGAATTTACTTCATTGTACCTGCGGACAATTCATATATTTCACGCTCTCTGCCATTATCCTGACAGTACTTAAGGTGGGTATTCAAGTACTGCCATAAAGTTTAACAAAGGTACACCCTTGACTTTTTTTTTATGGCGACCGAGCAATTATACGATGATCGATGTAAAATATTTTTCGCAGGTATTAAAGAACCTTCAGCTTGTAGACGATGATTATGATCAACCGTGCTAATCAGAGCGATCATCTTCAACGATTGCACTGGACCTTCACCCATTTTCAGTTCTATGCTAATCACGCCGAAGAATGAATATGTGCAATTGGCCAATTGGCAATATAGCCGTATATTACCGGATCGCGCAAATCCAACTTACAAGGTAGAAATTAGAAAGCATGTATCCGGGGATAACGCATTGGCATATTTTGAATTTATTATCTGTTTACTAATCACAGAAACGCCATAGGGCGCGAGCTGTTAAGATTGAAGTGATAAATTAGCAGAGTGGTCACTGCCGGAAGTTCTACTACGGCCCTGCGCTCATCCGTTGCACACTGCTTCTTCGACTAAAAGTATCCTGAGATAAATGAGGACATTCCTGCAAGGACTCAAAATGCACTTTATACTCGTCAGCCAGTAAATTGTCTGAGAACAGTGCCGTTCTCAGCGCAGAGTCGCTCGAGTAAGGCACGTAACATAAATGTAGGTAATTAATTGCAATTATGAATAATTGTCCGGCAGAGAAGAAAAAAAAAAGTCTTTATATTTACGTAAGATGCTCTTCTCTTACATGCGTTATGTACATCCTCTAACAACACCAACTACCGGTTCCGGTTTTTCTAGGATGCAGTCCAATTTCGTTATGTACCTCGCGAACGCACATTTATATTTACATTTACCCTTAATCGTCTGCGCATCGCATTATCCTTTTCACCTCGCTATTTACTGTCGCATAACTTTCTTCGCACTAATCATTTTGCTAAACTTTATTCCTTCTTTGTTTCTTTAACGCTTCTGATGGCCATCGTGACTGCCGGATTCTTGTATTCTTTTGCCCGCTGAAAAAAGTTTCAAGCCAACGCGTGTCCCGTCGCTCATAAGATTTACCATGAATAAACATCGAAATTGGCCGTTAACGATCTTCTTCGTCTTTTTTATTTCTTCAGGAGCCGCCGACAACTCGACTGTGACAAATCTTATGTAAACAAAACCAAAGCGTCCTCGTCGTAAACGAATACCCGAACGATATTATTTCAACGACAGGTTCAACCGACTAGATCCTCACAGCCAATCTGATTAGCAACGAAGTGTAAAGAAGTGAATTCGTATCACTTCCCGTCGACAACGGAAACGTTCAGCGTCGAACGTCGCGAACAGAATAACTGAACGATTGGAAACTAACTCCGTGCCTTATTTGTATGGGGACGCCTATTTGCGCATAGGACGTTTCTCCGCGAAGCGTCGGACGTTTTCAACCCGAGCAAATGGAAGATCCACAATAGCTACAATGGCATTGTCAGACAATTCGTTTAAAATAATTCAAAAGCCTCAAGAATCATCCAAGATGCATTTCTTGCAGTTTTAAGTGCATTATATCTTTACTCAAAGTTAACGTAGTCTACCATTGTGAAAGTGAACAAGCAACTTCCACAGTTGAGTAACACCTAAGCATTAATGATAAGAGAGAACCTTATCGTAATGAAAACCAGATTTTGATAAAAAAAATCATACGTGCAACTGGTTTTACAATTTTTTTTTTTTCTTTCACGGTAATCAAGAAATTGCCTCTTCCCATATTCGTGCAGTCAACCAAAAGCTTCTACAGTACGACACCGTGAAATGGTATGCAAGTGCATCGGAATGCAATCTTATCTAAGATTCATTAAATACCAGCACTCTCTTGAGAGATTAAGTGCACCAGCAGCCTCTCAGTGCTCCCGAGGAATTACTCGAGGACGGGACAATTGCTCATTCATCTTTCACGGTTCCCAAGTATTTTCCATTGTGGGGAAATCTGGATGTGAACCCAAGTCTCATATACAAGATGGGCTTCCATCAAGCACGAGTTAACAATAGTTAATTGGAGAGGCTGTTCCTAGATGTATAAGACACACAGCAGAGCCAGTCGACTTCTCCATGTGTACGTCCACCATTGTATATCTATAGTTAGGTTAGTTTAATGTATATACAGGTAGACATAAATATATAGATATACCTTATATACGGGCACTCCGCGATAGAACAGTAAGGATAAACATGACTTAGGTAACAAATGACTGACTCCGTTTTTTTTCTGTTCTATTTTTTTCTCTTTTTCTTTTTCAAGCCAAGTAACGTTACTGCAACTCTCGACATTCCGCTTCCTTTCTATCGTCCCGTATTATTTCGGGCGAGTTTCTATGATTTGGGTAAAGATATTCGCAGACTCGTTTATATGCTAATTTCAATGAGACCGGAGAGTTCTCAGAGCGAACCATTCCGAAATGGGACCGAAAACATTTCCCTGTCTCTTGCGGAATGGAAATCCTTGGCAGGTATTTGTGGCTATTGGGACTCGGTGCGTGGACTCGGCATTGCAATTATGTATATCGCGTATTCCGGCTGTTCGGATGTATTGAACTACTTTTACCTACTTTTACCGCTGCAGTTGGCATATCCTGCCGCACGCGTCCTTCGTGCGGTGAATTCTTTGCGCCGTTCAGGAACGACGCGAGCAATAGAATCGTTTTACGACGCTTGTCGTTAATGTTATTCCTCAATGTTATCCTACGTGTTTCGGGCATACGTAGGCTATAGTATTATACGGGCACAAATCGATATTTCATTATATTGACTCACCCATGTTTACGCGGCAGTGTCGTAACGGCCATATTTAAGGATTCATTGTAACGATTATCCTTTTTTACTCTTCTCGGCAAATCCGCACAGGCTCCCTGCGTGAAGCTGTAGGTCTTTCGTTTCTTGAGGCACAACATTTTTACACTCCAATTTATACGATCACTTTGTCACTTCATAATCACTTGTAATTATACTGCTTCACGACGATTTCTTTGCGTTTAGTCAGCAGTCAGTATTCCTTTGATAATTTCATGTCTATCGGTATGACTGTTACGATTGATTTTATTTCAAAGTACAATAATCAAAACTCAAGGCTGTGTTTATTTATTGCTCTCGTTGGATCGAACCTTCATTAGCATGCAACATTGACACTCGTCTTATGCAATTACGATTTTGTTTTAACGAACCTTGAAAGATACGTAAGATTTAATGTTAATTGTAAAAAATTATTCCTATGCAGTCACGAGGAAGTCATCCTTTAAATTTCCCTCTTTATGTTTACTTTCGATTTTACGCGGTAAATTTGAATTTAACTTTTCACAAAAATCTTTATCCTTCTTTTTTTTTTAAACGTGCCTAAATCACCAAGGACTATGTTATCGCGAAGGAGGCTTTGGTTGAATGAAAAAAAAAAATAGCCTGCTCTTCCTTACGTGGTGAGTTCACCAGGGGTCTACGAGACGTCAGCCTCGCGCAGGAGTTATAACTGTACTGGAGACTGCACCCAGAATCTTTTACTCCGCCCCGAGTAAATCCAGTAATGAACGACGAGAAATTTACGAAGTTGACCGCGAACGTATAATGGCAAACGACTGTTGGTGCCAAAGAATATTAAAGGACTTGTTAGCATTCACGAACCGATCTTCGATCGCCATTTTAGTATCTACAGTATTACCCTCCTCAATAGGATTAGTTGCGTCTCTCGTACGAGATTGGAATAAAGTTAGATTGCGTGAAAATACTTGTCAATTTTAAGACACCTTCGATAAAGATTTCAATCACTTACAAATTTGTACGTGTCTCATGCCGGAGCCATAACGAGTGCACTTCAATATTATTTGACTCGAATCGTTTTTATATCTACTGATAACGACGATATCGTTAATCTTTGCATTGCGTACATTTCCGTCTATATCCGTCACTCGATACTGATTCAGATTTAACCACGATGATCGCGTAAACTGTCCGTTGCACTTTACCGTGTTCGAAATGAGTAACGACTTTTCCCTAGACACCCACTGATGGTATTTACGTGCGTAAGAAAGAGACAGACAGTGACTACGCGAGACAGTGCCACGATTAAATTGTTGTAAAGTGACAAAAATTTTTGATTTGACTTTGCAATACACTGTGCATATACGTATTTCGTATTGTGTTTGAACTTTCACGTTGTTTTGGTAAAATTCCAAAGAGAACAAGGCGCCGCTCAAACTCTCTATTCGCGGTATTCAAATCGTCGTTAAGTGGCGCCGGCTACGTGACGTGAATTACGAAAGGCGCGATATTTCAAAATTCGGCAAACTTTCGTGACCGTTTGACAATCGCTGCCATTAGGAATCTAATTAAATAATGTCTTGGATTCAATTAATGATATCATTATATAAGAAGTGCGACGATGATTTAATTTGAGGTTAATAATTTTTATTTCAATCGTTCAGAGTCATTCTCGCGTATATCTTGGCTAGAGTTAACGATGGCCTCTGTCTATGTTCACTGATTCGATAAGCAGCTCCGCTATTAGATTCTACCGTCATAATTAATATTTAATAAAAAATACGAAACTCAGTTAACTCCAACCGGAAGTCATCTCGTCTCAACGGTCCTGTTAAGCGTCGAGTGCATCTGCTTTCAAGGATGCAGCACGTTGTGGGGATACGGTAAAGTTGTAAACTTAAAGCAAGTGCAGAAGACAGTTATGTTGGACTGACCGACCGCTAGGATGCTCAGGCCGGACCACTACCCTGTTGCCATGCAACGTGGGACTTTATTCGTAAAAAAAGAGCAGAAAAACTTCAATTTAAGGATACGCAAAGAATTCCGACCACGACGGTAATCTAGCGGTTTGACATCTTCCGCGATATCTTGTTTATCGATGCAAAACGAATTATTCATTTCCCGCCATTTCAAGAGGAATGCTCCGCTATCAGTGCTTCCTCGTTTTTTGATTTGAACGACAAATAAAACCATTCAAAAATAACCGGTTAAGATTCCAACGTTAACGAGCCATAGGTACTTAACCTTCGAAGGACGGGTAGAATTTTTTAACCTCTTTTTACATAAAGAGAAATATTTATTTATCCTGAAAAATAGACTTTTACTTGATTCTTTCAAGAAACTACCGTTCATTCAACACGATTCCTCGGACCTAAACTGTATCGACTATACTCGCTTGCGATAGCATAGAGGAAAGGTATCTCAAGGACTCAGGTGCCATGATCTTTATGTATCCAAACATATTTATACACTGCTCCGAAATTGAACGAGTATCGTGTCTTTCCTTTTTTCACTTTTTTTTTCACCTAGAAGTCTTATCGAAGTCAGTATAATCAAAGATCGTTTAGCACACGTCGTTCTTCATACCGAGTATATACGAGTACAAAACGAGTCAGCACATATCGGTTTACCGAGTCGACATTCCGGTCGCCTGCACTGCTTCTATACATTGTCTAACACTCTCGTAACCCGTTGTTGATATCCGGAGAGTCTTTCTCAACGAATTCTATTCTTTCCGCAAAATTTAAAAGACCCGTTATTACGAACTGAACGTAAACTTGCGTCTCGTCACAGGCTCGTGCCTCACGCGCTTAACTCACATACAATTTATACAGCTGTGCGTTCGGTCGAAGCAAAAAAAAACACAAATAAATAATTATCACGTATCTAAGAATCGTTTTTGCCTTTAATTACTATAAATAAAAAATCAAGTCGGTACCTCTATCCAAGTTAAATAATTAATTTAGATTTTAATTTCTCGAAAAATAATTACCATAACTGACTGTTTGACTAAAGCATTTCAAATTCGTCGAACGTGTACGATGCTGCGCTCGAAATTTTCAAATGCATTAAAAATTAATATATCTACCTTTATTGATCCATCCTATAAGACTGCTACCGCAAACAGCGACCATATACGCAGCTTAAGTATATATAATTTCAAATTGATATTTTCAAATCGTTAAAATTCATATTTCAGTTGACTCGCCGTGACTGCTTTTTAAGATTCGAATTAAACACTAGACATTATATAGCACTTTAGAGATATGACAGAATCCACTTACCGAACACGGAGTAAAATACTAGACCGCCAATCTCGATATCGGCTTCGGCAAGTCTGCTGTCTCTGCAAACCAGTGCAAACCGTTCCGAGTAGTGTTCGGCTTTGCTCGTTCGTTCCCTGATTCGTTCGCTATAGCTCACTCAGTTGGCAGCTGGTTCGCTCAAAGTAGCTTTGCTTCCGCTACGTCAAAACGCGTGTACGCACTAGCAACAAAGTGTGTCCCGGTGCCGTGTATACTCAAGTGTTATCCACACGTGCTAAACTGATACAACGGGTGACATAATTGGGAGATTATAGGAAATAAATATTTTTGAATTCTAAGCTTCGTATTTCTTTTCTCTTTTTTCTTTCTCTCAAATTTGTTCATGTATATATTATCGTAAATACAGCAGATATAAAACATCCTCGTATTTTGCCATTTTCTTACGTATAATAATATAGAGATTGTATAAATACGGGAGTTTACAGTTGATCGCGTATAAAAAGTGCGTGCCGGGACTTACATACGCTTTATTATTAATTAGGAAAAGAATTTCGATAACTCTTGCTAGTCGTACGAACGAGACTCATTTCTCTTTCCTTTTCTACATTCTCTTCTCTATCCTCCTGTACCCGATGACTATATGCTATTTCGTTAATCATTTTCTATTTCGCGCATTGGCCGATACTGTACGCCGTATATCGAGAAATATACGAAGATATACACTTGCAATAATATATTATAAATAAAGTATGTTTCGTCATACTTTTGCCAACCTATGTCAAAGTATCGTAACGATTTAGAAAAGGTATTTTTTTTTTTCTTCAGCATATAGCTTTTCAAGTACAAGTTTTGTGGATCTCATAAGTACATTGGCTTTGAAATTGTATGCTCTCAAAGCGTATCCTACGTTATACTTATCTAGTAAGGCTAAGTAAAATAAAATTATTTAGGCAATTACATTTTTTATCTTTCGTAAATCTTTTGGTTTGCTCGAACGATTCGATTTAAAAATATAATAGACATGCTCCCCCAGTGCCAAGGATAATAAATTTGTTATTGCTCGTTTCAGCCTTTGAAGGAAAAAAATTCATATATATCTGTATGTATATATGTTTTGCTATTAAACAAAAGTGAGCCATTTTTTAATGTAAGATCATTCTCTTGTCTTGCTTGGTACAATGTTCTATCAAAGGAAATACCGTGGCAATTTGGTCAGTCACCTCTTGCCGTTCATTCTTTTTATGCAGAATGCCTTAAAAACATTGCACAGTCGGCTAATTCAATAATGTGTATCAGCTAACAAAAAACGGTACAATTGCATTATTGTTTGCACACGACCTTTAAGACTTTTTAACATTTTTTTTTATGGAACGTAGATATTTTTGGTTGAAGTTCGATCAAGATTCATATACGAGTAAACTCTGGCATCATTGAAATTTGACGTTGATATAAAAATACAAACTTAAATTTAGAGTACGAAGAAACGAAGTACGGTTTCGTTGATCGAAGTTCTTTTTCTTTTGTGAATGAAAATAACGTGCTTCGTCGCGTCAGGCGGAGAGCTAATAAGCGCACGCTGGTTAACAATGGTTTGACATTTGTTAATTACCATGTTACTATCGACAAATGTACTTCGGATGATTGATTTATGATATTTGGAATTTTTCTAGTATTACTTTTTATCGTCCCACGAAAGCATAATATTTTGACAATGTCAGGACGATACTTGACGTGTAAAATTATCGTTACTGTACATAAAACATTTACAAAAGGTTTGACATTCGCTGCACTTAACGTAACGCTTGTATAATTTATGATTTTCAAAATTTTGACAAATTCTTAAGATTACTTGTAACGCACGAGCGATTTTCAAATTGTTGGCTATGTCGCAGATCATATTTTGTAAATACATAGGAGGATTTAGAAGTATAATGAGCATTTCCTGTGCGCTTCTTTTGCACGTACTTCAGCGACAGAGAGATGGGAAGAAATATCCCTATATCAATATCCTTACGTTAATATATGTACAGTACAGCTTTTAATTGATGCATCTTTCATTGGCAAAATTTCATCAAATAAAAATCACAGATCCTTACAACTAGAAGTACTTAAAGTTCATTATAAAATATACGTGGCATCAATCTCTCAGCTGGACAAAGGGCAATTATGCATGTAAACGATTTGCCGTATAAAAACTTCACTTTAAATGCAACGTACGACAATAAGGATTCTTTCTTTTAACTTGTAATTATATTACAGACTCCTTCAAATTTTATGGAAATAATGTAAGAAAATATTCTTTTTAAAACAAGATACATCTGACTGAATACAAATGATAATTTGACCATTAAATTATGGCTCTTTGTAAGGAATCCAGTCATGAGAATCTAAGAGAACTAAATAATTTTTCAGAGAACACCTGATTGCTGTGACATAAATGCAGTCTATTACCCGGCACAAGAATGTACGGTTGCACATCGCGATGAATGCATCCTCACGTATTTTCCATAAAGTATGAAAAATACGTTTCATCGATCGTATTATTGTTTACGCTATCACATTAAGTAGGAAATAGAATAAAGTTAAATGATTCAATCGTTAGTCCTACTTCCATCGAATAAGCAAACCATTACCATTCTTGTAAAAGAAAAAAAAAAGAAATTAGCCTTATGAACACTAGATCAGCATTCAATGTCTATAATCTACGAATAGATTGGCCAGATTGAAGTACAAGAATCGACTTTTCATCCGTGTCGACAACAATGTAATAATAAATAAACTGAATGTCATTTGACCTATGGTTCGAAGCCGTCGAAATTAAAGTCATCTAGCTTCGTCTCTTCTTAAGGATGAAGTACCATCGATCCCAGTAAAACGGGAAGGATTAACGTACAGATAGGATCGTTATCAATGCTCGGTAATGAGTACAGTGAAAAACTCTGTACATTTCTATACATTTCTATATACTTTGAGTATTACTTAATTTTCTCCATAAAGTTCGGCATTGCCGATCTAAACGGCAGCCGTATCGTCCGTGTTTCTCAAGAGAGCAGCAGCCTTGACAACGTCACCGCCACACTGACTGAGCATCACCTTGCAGTCTTCAAGGCCAACGAAATTATTCTCCTTCTTGAGTAATCCTTGAAGACGCTCTAATTTTATAGCCGCCAGAACGTCCCAATCAGTGACGTTAAGTGCAGCTACACAGGATTCCGGTGTGGATTGCTCGTGAAGGACTTTTAACATTATTCTAACTTCGTCTGACTGTTCACCATTTCGTGGACCTCGTGTTCTACGTACGTTAGGACCATCACAGGCAAACTCCAACAAATCCTCGCAAGATACGTGATCGGACTGCCGAGATAAATCACTGGTACGAGCGGAGGATCTGTCATTTGACAATTGTCGCTGTGGCGGTTTCGAGGAATTATTCGTATGGAAATCATCGTTAGGATTGACGTGAGGAGAATGCGCGAAGGTGTCGCGATTCTGGAGTATTTGTGTCTGGGTCTTGACGATATTACTTGGAATAGTGTTACCGTGAACGTTCGTTGAATTTGATGCATAATTTTCATTATGCACATGCTCAATTTGCAAAGGTACGTTGCATGCTTTTGGCTGTGTAACGAAGGAAGCATTTCCTCTGTTAACGGATGTCTGTGACCTGCCTGATAGGCTTGAATTCGATGTGTCTACTTTACTGGATAAGCTCGATTCTTCAGAGCGATTTAAGCTTGTCGGAGTAGAATTTCTACTTATGTCACTAGTCTCCATGTTATCCTGTGGACACTTGGAGGTGGAACTCTTTATCGAACACTTAGATTCTATACTGATCTTCCTTTGAAGTTGATTTACAATTGGAGAATCAGTGGTGTGTCTATTGTCACTATGTTCCAGTGCACTTTGTTGAGATTCCATAGCATCGCAATCAATCAAGTTATCTGAAAACTCCAGTAAATCTTCAGAAATGACACTGCACCGATGCAACTTATTCTCTTCGATGGGCAGTGAGTCCAATGCAGCCAATTCAGAGTCTATCCGCTGTTCAAATTCCTCAGGGCTGAAATATCATATAACATTACTGACCGTACCACAGTAAACAATCTCCTCGAAGCCAAGAATATGCATACCTATTGGCTGCGATCTCAGGTGAGCAGCTTTCCTCAGAGATGGTACCAGTTTCCTGGTGATGTTGCTGGCTGTTGACATCATGACTAGCAAAGGGTTGGTGTCCATCGATCTGATCCTCAATAGGTGGTGTGGTAACAGCCATCTTTGCCAATGTCCTAGTAACTCCACCGCCAGGAATGATAAGAGGATGCTTTCTCTGATGTCGAGCAAGATTTGATTTTGGCTGCAGTGTCTTGGACCGATCTCTCGGTGGTAAAGGTATCGGATTCTCATCGACATTAAACTGGTTCTGATTGTTCTCAATTTCCGAAGCTGAATTGTGCCTCTCCAAATTACGCGTCTGCGGTATTGGCGGCGGTGCATTTGGCGGTGGTGGTATACGAATTTTTGGCAGTGTCTTCGCGCCGCTGTTGTGTAACTCGAACTGCAAACTATGATCGGTCGAGATCTCCTCCGGATAGGAAACGGTATGGCCCAGGGTGGCGTGCTTGTTTCCACGAATTCTGGGCCTCACGATTGGAAGACCCGAACGCAACATACGCAATGGATTTGTATCCGATGCCGTTTCTATACTCGGTGTTTCCACCAGGCTGTTGTACACTTCCTTAGCCTCGTCCGACAACGTAGCCTAAACAATTCGTGGGAGGGGATAGATTTGGGAGAGAAGATAATGGAAATTAAAAAAGAAAACTCAAAAAAAAGACAGAGAAACAAATAAACAGATTATTGGTTCAAAGGTAAACGGAACGATTGGGTGCTTTGATTCCACTGCAAAATAATTGAAATCAAATAAAAAGTAATTGCTTTGCAATCAGGATAGGAATTTCGCGAGTCGTACTTGACTTACGTTTGAACCAAATGAAACAAAAAAAAAAATTAAAAACTCATAGGACCACTTAAAAACAATACGGTGACTAGTGCGTACATGATAGATATATGTGTATATGTTATATATATATATATATCTGATTTTTCTTTGAGTATATTAAAATAGCTATTCTAATAATTAGTCAGTTCATGTTGTTATGTGTGTACTGGACTCATTGGATCAATTCTAATAATACGTGTACAAATGGTATAAATTTGTAAATATATCAAAAGTGTTTTATTATACGAATATTAATAACATTGAGTGTCCTGTATATCATGCAAGCATGCTAAGCGTAAATAACCAGAGTCCATGACATCGGTTGACGTGCAGCCGATATTCTTAACCGATCTCTACGAAGCACGTTGACTTCAGACTTGCGTCACCTTACAATTAGCCCATTGACGAGTAACGTATTTTCGTATATTAGTATGAGCGAACGACATGCATCCCAATCACGCAACACACTCGTCAGAATTTAATTAATCGAGACGCGTGATATCCGAGCGCCCATCGAAATCTCCTATCGGCTTGGTACAAATTAAATTTCATGGAGCTGGCGACGGTGGGAAGGTCAACATATCATTTATAAATTCAGGATATTCCGAGCTTGTATCCGAATCCAGATCAGAATTACTGGTGAACGTTAAGCTGGAACTAGGAGCGCTTTCCGGCCATGACAGTAAGTTGTTACGCGAAGAAAATGGCGGCGATAAGGAATTTAAAAAGCTCGTTGAGGGCGGCGGGGATTTTCCACACAACTCAGCGGACGAGAAACCTCTGGCTGAATCAGGATGCAAAAAATGTCCTTTGTTTTTCAAATTCAACCGTAAACTGTGCGGAACCTTCTTATGGCGACGCTTGTAACGCAAGCGGCTTCTTATATCTGTTTCCGAATGAGAAATCGAGTCAGAGTCCTCGCTTGAGTCGTTACGGGGATGAAAGGATCTGCGTATGTTCTTAAGGGGTGGTCTACGATTTTCCGACAAAGACGAGGTCCTGTGACGGTAGATATTCATATTAGTTTGAATCTTGTCAGTTAATATTTCCGGCTTAGGTATTTCCTTCCTGGTATTGTCGTTCTGATATAGTTTGGGTGGTTCAAGGATATGTTGATGCATATTTGGACTGGCTGGTGCATTGGGTCGTTGAGTCAGATTCAATTTCATATTAATTTGTGGTTTTGTCTTGAGTGGAATGTTGAGATCTAAGTGTTTAGGTTTTTGAATAGGCACGTTTAACGTCCGCGCTGGCTTTACTAGCTGGGTGGATAAGTCCAGATTTCTTGTATTGGCTGCGTTGGGCTTCGTTACGGCTACTTCCAAGTTTCTTGAATTTTGAGCGATATTTTTACCGAGCTGTATCATGTTTTGGGTGAGCTTTCCGAAGCCCAGATTTAGACCCTGACCCTTCTTCGAGTCCAAATAGTTCTTCACGCTTTCCAAACCCGATACTTCACGCTGATATTTCTCAGCCAATAATTTACTGCTTAGCTCAACCTGATTGTTCGTTTCAGCGTCGGACTTTCGTCGCAGACGTTGAAAATTCACCCGTAAGCTTTCGGAGCTACTGTATATTGGTGATTCCTTCTTCTCTGGTTCAGCGATGAAAAGAGGATTGTTGGATATCACAAAGGGAAAGTTATCGTGTCCGTTCTGATTTTGCTCGACCTTACGAAAACTTTGTATGTTGATTCTCACTGCTTCTAAATTACCTCGCGGGCTATCGGGTCCGACTATTTTTAAATTTGCTTTGATACTATCGGAGGAGCCGTAAACAGTCTTTGATTCCTGACTTGGATTTCTCGGAGCGAACGTGACCTTACCGCCTCGTGGTTTCTGTAAATCCAACTTTTTCGTGAGTTCTGTAATATTCATTTTGGACGAGTCTCCGAGGGAGCTCGATATTTTGGGTCTTGTTCCAAGCTCAAAGTTCGCCAGTTTATCGCGCGGTGACTCAAATTTGATAGACTTACTGCGTGGAGATTCGAAATTTCCACTCTTCTCTCTGCGGGAGTCAAAATTTGACAGCTCGTCCTGCTGACTCTCGTAACTCGTTATTTTCTCCCTGGTCGATTGATCTGGGTTACTGATTTTACTTTGAGTCAGGGCACCGTGTCTATCGTTACCCATTACGCCCTGCTCCTTTAAATTAAGATAAAACTTATTCTTGCTCGGCTTTTCCAGATTGTTAATCTTCTCGAAAGTCTCAACTTTATCATCATTAAAAAATGTTCCTCTCTCAGTGGCGCAGTCCAGAGCGACATCGTCGTCAAAATATTTCGGTTGCTCGAAGTATCTGTCAACGTAACTCGTAGAAACTCTCTTAGGATCCCTCGGAAAGTCAAAGTTCGAATTTTCCACGCCGTACGAGAGTTTACCATTTTGTTTTAAGCAGCTCTTTGTATCCATATCTAGAAGACCTTCGATATTGCAGGTGCTCTTTTTATTTCCATTCTCAAGGAACTCTGCCGACTTCACCAAACTCTGTTTAGTCGCTGCGTTATCCAGAAGATGCGTGTCAAACTCAACATCCATATACGACGTCCAAGCGCTGGGTTTTGTTAACAGCTCACGGGATTTTGCAAAACAAAATTCAGCAGAAGCTTTGTCCCATAAGGGCAATTTCAAAGTGGATGGAGCGCCAAGGGAATCTATGCTGGACACCGTAGAAGAAAGTGATTGCAGACTTGAGCATAGCCACTTCACAAGTCACAATCAGTTAGCAATGAGAATCACAACAGAGAAAGTGCAATTTTAAAGATGAATACATGCATCACGAAATGTCAGACACATTTAAATATATATCATGCGATTACGTATTGCGTTCGATAATGCATTGCATGTTTGAGAAACACAATGAACAAGCACGCAAAGGTATGAAGTACATTTTTTGGTCGATCAACGATCAAGTTACAAGCACGTAAAATGAATTATTTCAAAATAAAATGCAAAGGATAATAATTGTTTGGTAACGATAACGAAAATCATCATAAACAACAGTTGCATAAATAAATAAAACAATAAACGAGAAAGGAACATAGGGATATGTTGGAAAGGTTGATATTAGTTATTGCGTTAGTAAGCACTATCTCAACTTAAGGTAGAGAGAGAGAAAGAGAGAGAGAGAGAGAGGATATATGTAGATATGTTAGTAGCAATTGCAATTATAATGTTAAATATCTTGTGGCATCAGGAATTAACGCCGTTCCATAACAACCACTTCGTTAGACGCTTAGTTAATGTATTGTAAATAAAAAAAAAAAAGAAGAAGGTACCTCAGTAGATTTAACATACCACCTGTGAGCGGTATCACGAGTGACAAGTTATTGGAGTAAGCCACGTGAATAAATAAAAAAATAATTGATTAATTGGTGTAAAAACATTGAAATTAATATAAAGTGTGCAAAGTGTAAAATTTTACTTCATCGAAGTAATGAGAATGTGATGAGTATCTGTCTAAAATGATTAATCGAAGGGTAGTGAAATGTTGTTGCATCGAAGGACAAAAGGTGCAGTGCCATCTTCATTATGTTTGTGTATACCATAGGCACACTTTAATGATCCTCGATAATTTAAAGAAAAACTAAAAAATGTTTATTGTACCTGGATATCAGGTATACTCGCTGCTTCCTCTGAAAAGTGTCGTCTGTCTGGTTTTGGACTGTGTTGATGTGGCAACTTAAAAGAGAATTTTCTGCGCCTCGAAGGACTGGCAGGTGTTCGCGGTGACTCCGGTGGATGCTCAAGATCTGTCATGGAACGTGCCGTCAATTCCTGTGCCATTGCAATGGCCGAGTAGAGTGTTTTCTGATCGGAGGCTGATATAGGCTTCACCTAAATGATCGAAAAAATGTTAACCGTCTATTACGAGATTGGGCTGCATTTCTTCTTTTTTTCTTTCTTTGTTTTTGAACTCTACAAAATCAATGGATCGGACCTTGGAATCTTTATATCGAGGGCGCGCCATTCTTTGCAAAACAGAAAATCAATTTATGCCTCAGTATCGTAACGAACATTACGCACACAAAGCAATAATGATTAATAAAATGATGCGAGACATCGATTGACTTACAAACTCAGAACACATACAAATTATAAATGGTGTAAAGATTACTGTACATTTATAGGACTCACGGTGGCCTGTTTCTTCTTACTACATTGCTTTGCTTGTATCTCTCGGAGTTCATTTCTCACATTGCTAGACTCGTGTTCGGTGGGTAATGGATGTCCTGGTGGCGGTGGTGGCGGAGAAGAGCCTAAAGATTGAAAATTGTATAATCAGATAGATAAACTTCTTGAGGAATAAAATTTCCAATGCTTCTCACACGTACCCAACGATCTAAACATTTGATCCATCTCGTCCAAGAGACTAGGCCCAAAATCGAAATTCAATGGTTTATCAAATCTTAGCGGGCTATCCTGATTCTCCTCGTCGCTAATCTCATGGTATTCATGATCCACGCCAACAGTATCCGTACTGCCAGGTAGATTGGCAGACAAAGATCGTTTGCCGGCGTGTCCAAGTGTTCCAAGATGCGATATCTCTGAACTCGTGTCCGACCATAAGCTATCTGTAATAAAATATTTATGATTTTTAATAGTTTAGAAAACGCATACCACGTATTGCGCACATCATTAGAAAAACATAAAATTACCATGCTTGTTTTGCGTATCGTGTTGCAAATGTTGTATGTCTCTGCTTTCTCTGATTGATTCTCTTGCCGCATCAACTACGCTCCTTCCATCCTGACTCAGAACTTGACTAGAATTATCTGTGGCATCCTCTTGCGGCTTGTATGGTGTTACCACTTGTCTCGGCAAGTGTGGGTACTTTCCCCCCAGGAAGCTAATATCACCGAAATAAGCTCCGTCTAAACCAACATGACCAGTATGCTTGACGTCACCTTGCGGCGAAGAAATCATATCTGTTCGTATCTTTCTGCGCTGCGAAGAGAAAGCATTCTTTCCGTCACCGCGTGTGAACTCTCCAGGTTTATTACTGGGTAAATTCAATCCTAGATAAGCTATCGTGTGAGCCGGATTAAAGAATCCCGTTTTCCCGTTATTCAGTACTCCTTTCCAAAGGGTATTGCTGCTTCCTTTGTCCAGGACCGTGATAACGTCTCCTTGTCGATAAGCAAGCTGACCTGACTCGGCACTATCCTGAACAGCTTGCACTTGTTCTGGCTTCAAGTCAGGAAGTAATTTTATTAATTCAGAGAACTTCGGCCGTTTAGTCGGCTCGTGTTGCCAGCATTGTTGCATAAGAGAGAAATAATCTTTGGGGCAGCAATCTGGTTGCTCCAGACGTTGAAAATTAGGCTCGTCTATTGCTTCTAGGATTTGGTGACCTGTTAACGCCGCCCATGGTTGAAAACCATAGCTGAACATTTCCCAGAGTGTGACTCCGTAGGCCCAAACATCACTTGCGGATGTGAATTTTAGGTAGGAGATACATTCAGGTGCACACCAGGCAATGGGAAGCTTTAGATTTACATTAAAGTTCGTTTGGTAATAATCCTTACCAACGCCCAATGCTCGTGAGAGGCCAAAGTCTGAAATTTTAACTTTGTTCTTTGAGAAGACCAAGATATTTCTCGCGGCAAGATCACGATGTATCAGTCTCTTTGCTTCTAAATATTGCATTCCGTCTGAAATCTGTACGGCAAAGTCACACAGGGACAGGACGGGAAAGCTGGCTCGCAAGCTCGGTTCTTTTAGACATTCCAAGAGCGATCGAAGTGGTGCTAATTCTGTAACTAGCATTAGAGAGTTTGTATCTAATACAACACCATATAACCTAACGATATGCTCATGATCTATAGAATGCATTATAGCAGCCTCTTTCAAAAATTCGATTGGATTGTTCTGCATTCGCTCCCTTGATAAACACTTGATTGCTACTTGAATTCTCTCGCCATCATTCGTCCACACTCCTTGCTGTACGACACCAAACTCTCCTGTTCCTAATTCCTTATTGACAATTATTGCATCGGCAGGAATCATATGCTTATTAGGAACACGTATAGGTGGTCTGTCTTGTCTCTCTTCAGGAAGCATTCCCAATGCGCCAGGCGTTTGCTCCTCCCGCTTTGGGAGGAGCATCTTCTTAAATTTAGATAAATAATTTTGTGGAAAGTGCTTTTGAAAGTACTTTTTTAAACGACGCATTTCTGGTTTAGTCATGCCAATAGCAGTCAGGTCTTCTTCCGTCACATATTTAAGTTGAGCTGTTGTCTGAACCTTTAGATCCCCTATATAAATAAGAAAAAATAAAAATACTTTAACAAATCCATTTTGTTAATGTACTGTAATGGCTAACTAACCCATTCGGCATGAAACATGGTAATATTTTTTAGAGAATTTACTCTGTGGATAAGATTTCACACGTTATACAGCACTTAAGTTCTTATCAGAGGAAAATTAATAGGCAATAGTGATAGAGATAGTTAAATGCTTTCAAGTATGTCAAGTGCAGCCACTTAAGTAATAGCCCTGTAGAATAATAATGAACACATTGCATTCGATCAACTGCAGTGACAGAATACAATTGCTTATTGTTATTTCATATTGCTTCTAATAGTAATTTTGCAAACCTCGAATCCCTGGATAATATTCTTGTAGCTCAGCCTCCATCAAGAACTCATAGAGTCCAGGACCAGTGTTACGCGACATTCCTCCTTGTGTGTCTGCAACAGATAATACTAAATATGACTGATATATACATTACTGAAACGCGTAAATAATTTCATAAACTGCCAGTGTTATGCGTCAATGTGCGTTAATTGTGCGTTCACATTTGACATTTTGATTACACAGCATTACTCCCTCCCAGAACTAAATGAATACCACATTTGCTTAGTCACAGCCTGACAAGTGTCACATGAATTTTGAAAATACAAATGTTGTATTAAGTGAAACAGTTGCAATATATATACATAGAGATAAAAGATTATCACTCAACCACATGTAATAATAGCAACAAAAAGTAAAATACTTAGTCCTAAGATGAAAATAAGAAATTCAATGACAAGTAATTGGAAATTGAAAATACACTTTTGACATTTGAAACTTGCACTGACATAAAATTTCAGAAGTGCTCCAAAATCAAAGCATCAAAGCACATCAAAGTGCATTCTTCCGGGTGTCATATAAATCTCAGTTAACAGGAGAAGCAGTGATTGCATCCATAACGCTGAGATAGAATAAATATATACCCTATGCTCCGGTTGAAATTAGATAGTCAAGAAAAAATAAAAAAGGAGAAATACAGACGCAGACTAGTAGACAGGAATGGAGGAAAAAGAGAAGTACGGATCCGTAATAGAAGTCAGGGCTTCATAGAATATCGTACTGTAAATATCTTCTATTCTATCACTAGTATTGGCATCACTAAATGCACAGTAATTTAAGAATTTATACAGATTCACTGTGCGTAAGGGCTGCCTGTCGCAGGCCATCGCGAGTTGCAAGGCACGAAGTCATGAAAACATTTCGATTTCTCTTTATGGAAGAACAGAGAGAAAGAGAGAGAATAAGAAGAGACATATATGTATAGTACAAGTATCGAGTGCGAGTGAATTTCGTACTGCGGCGCGTACTACACGCATATAATGGGAAGGTGCATTTCCCTGAAGGCACGCCCCGTTAGCGTCGCCCTTAAATAGAAAATTATTTATAAATATCACTGGCTCCCGATCTCTCGTCCACTCACCCATTCTCGCACGATGTCTTGTTATGCCAAAAATTCCTTTGACATGAGACGCCTGTTTAGTGTCTCACTCCTATGTCTTCCGAAAGGATAAAACTTATCGGAATATTCACTCACATCGTCTTCGTCGCGTTTCCTTCACATTTTCACCGTGCGACCGCTTTCGTCGTGCGGTCACTGAACCACAATACTGTACGCGGTCCGGTTAGAAATTTAATTCAACCACGAGAAATCGTGTTGCCGATCGACGATTGCTGAAGAAACTTAGGAAAAACTCTTATACACGGTGGTACCAAACAAAAAAGCGTCCACACTCTACGAAACTTACGAGTTGACTGCTGGTTATACGACGAACGTTGCTCCGATTCGCCATCCCGAATCATGCGTGCCACACTCTCCGATTGTTCCCATTGCGCAGTTCCTGTGCGTTTTAATTCTTTTTTTTTTAATATTTTACTTTATTTTTGAGAAATGAAGGACACTTTGATTTTACTGGACAATTTGCTTCTTTATGAATATTTCTTTTACTTTTCATGCTCGTGACTCCACTCGCTTTTTTTTTTTACAGAGTATGACTGGCATACGTCAGTCGTTCGAATTACCAAGAAGTATGATTGTTACTCTTTTCTGTGAACAATTACTTTGCTCTCCGTCGACAATAGTTATTCATATTTCATATTGAATGTTATGTCAATACCGGTCTGCCCTATTAATGTTAAAAATACTTTGAAAAGTTGTTAAAGCATCTCTGGGTAAAGGATAATAATTGATCTTTATATCGGGCTTATGTTATCAAAGATATATTTATTCAATACAGATTGTTGAACTTGAATTTATACTCAAATATTTAGATTGTACATATGACTTGCATTCTGAAGAGAATGCACTGTAGTCATTAGTATTAAAGAACTTTAATAAGTAAAATTGTTATTTTTAAGGAATCTCACAGAATCAGTTATTAACACGTTGTTGCACGACTAAACTATGAATAATATGGGCTATTGAAGAAATTAAGTGAAACAAGGACTAGAGGCATTTATTCATATAATTTATTTAATGTATCCTCGCGTAAATAAATTAAATTATATTAGATAATTTAAATATAGTGTAAAAGGAACAGGAAATGGTTGCATTGTTATGATCTATGTTGGCTTACTTCAGTTGGCGGTAGCCATCTTTTTTATGGTAAGAGCTGTCGAGTTCACGAAAATTGTAATATTTCCTATGTAGACATTAAAATGTTTATTTGTCATTAAGTCTATTATAAATATTTTTCTCTTATTATTCAGAAAATGGCTTGGACAGTTCGGACTGCCGTCTTCAAGTTGCCATCCAGCGGTGTTGGTGTATTACATAAGGTTAGACATATGCAATTATTATAAAATTATTGTATGTTGATTATATGATATATTTATGCATCTTGTAGAAATCTACTTTTATTTATTATGCTAGTTAATATTGTCATGAACAATATTTTATTTGATTAACATAATTACAATGGTTAATTGCACATCACAAAAGTGTTTGACTAAAATTCATTTTCAGGTGACACCAAATACAAAAAATGTTGCTTTAATGCAAACTGCTTTTATTAGTACAAAACATATACGATCTATTAGACCACCACCTGAATATAGTCGGCCTAAGCCTTATGATTATGTCAATAAAGGATATGGTGTATTTGCCCAACTTTTTGATAGGATAATGAATCGATTTGATGACAATTCAAAAATCGTTGTTGTTGATGGGACAATTGCATCTGGGAAAACTGAAGTGGCTAAAGTTTTGGCAAATGAATTTGAGATGTTGTATTTACCTGCTGCTTCTGCAGAGGAACTTTATATTCATGAGTCTGGATATGATATGAGAAAGTTAAATCCTAAGCTTCCCGAGGCAGTGCAGCTAATAGATGTAGAATATTTTTTGAAAAATCCACATCATGTAAATGCAGGGTGGTTCCAAATTAATATGTATACAGCAAGATATTGTCAGTACATCCATGCCTTAGCACATATATTGAGCACTGGACAGGGTGTAGTGATTGAACGTTGTCCTTGGAGTGATATAATATTCATGGATGCAATGCATAAAGCTGGATATGTTAAAACAGCAACACTGACGAATTACAGAGAAATTATGAAGAATTCGTTACATTACCTAATGAGACCTAACTTGATTGTATACTTGGATGCTCCTGTAGAAACTGTACAGGTAAATATTCAATCAGTAATAACGCTATTACAATTATTCATTTCTCATGGGTATATATTATAATCTAAAACGAATTGCAGGAAAAGATTAAACAGCGTGGCATTTCATACGAAGTGAATTCAAAAGTCTTTACGAAAGACTATCTTCAAACCATAGAGAACAGTACTAGGATAAATTATCTCAAGCCCCTTTCCTCTCATGCCGAAATATTAATTTATGATTGGTCAAATGGAGGCGATGTTGGATCAATAATTGAGGATATTGAACGAATAAATTTCGAGACGGAGAGGCATGATCCTAAACACGCTGATTGGAAATATGATGTAGTGGATTCAGTACGCCGTCGTCGATTACTATACACTGAAAATAAGTTACATTTAATCAATGCACTCCAGGCAGATAGTATATGGAATCCTGATATGCTCATTACACCTGAAGAAGATGATAAGTTGCGCCTTGTTATGGAAGAAATGGTAAGAACTATTGCATATATTCATTCATTCACTTTCACGATCAGTAGATTTAGATTTAAAAATTTTCTTTACCGCGTATGCTGTTTCCTTAAAATTTATGTATACTTACCTTTAAATTAGGGAGAAGAATTTGCATATGCAAAGGGATACAATAATCTGAAGGGTGACAAAGTTTTATGGAAGCTCTAAGACGAAGAATGAATTTAAATATTGTATAGTAAAAGTTAGCGCTCCTCAAATAAAACACGAACGTTTCTGTAAACACAATAAAATTACTGTGTTTGGTATCGCGTAGTAAATTAAATCGTTTATTCGCGCCCTGACTCACGAATAATATATTTTTTCTGTAATTTACAAACTATTCTTCTAGAGTAATGCGTTCATATTCTTATATGAAACTGAGTTTGATTTATAAAAATGCAATAAAATAAGATTTTAATTGTTAAAACAATATATTATTTTTAACTGAACACATGCAAAGTTATCATTTTTTAAGCTTAAAGCAGAGAAAGATAAATCGAAAGTCATTCAGACATTGTACATATAATGTATTGTAATATGTCGAAATACACACATTATTTAAGTTCCCAGTATAATTTTTGCTCTGGCATTTTTTTAACATGATCAAAATGCTCGTAAGATTTTGATCCAGTATACAATCAAATACAAACACGTATTATATAGATATTTTCATTGGCTATAGTCAATACGAGTTATATAAATTATAACAAGGTTTCATAGACAATGTATTAAAACTTCCTTGAATGATGCAGCTGACAGTCTAATGACTACATTATTTAATCCACTCGTGCAATACGTTGTTGCGTCAGTTGCAGCATTTGAAATTTATTCAATTTTCGTCTCTATGAAATTTGGGCAAGACCTAACAAGTGTCATATAGCAAAATTTCAAGGTATATACGAACAGCCTCAACTGCTATACAAGTATATCGTCATAAAATACTGATGTTAGATACTGTGTAATTTTTTCAGGATAACAGGAGTCAACTTTTTTCTTTGGGTTTTCAAAAAGTTTTTAAAACATTTATATCAATGGCATTTCTCTTCCCTTCAGCAATACACATATAAATTCAAATTTGCCAATATACTGACTACCACTTACGAAATAGTAATAATGCATTTCGTTATATTTTCATTCATATTAATAATAAAATTCCCAATTACTTAATTGCATCTCACCATACCGACTCAATATTATAAGTCCGTACCATCATTTGGAATGTACACTTAAAATAAATTCCTTATGTGTTCAGTCGCATGGCAATACATATATCTCTAGAAAAAAATAAAAGATCCACAATGTTTATTTTTTTTCATCATAACAATGGTTTAGGACCGTTCAATAGTGTTTACATCAAAATTCAGGAAAACGTATATTCAATTTTTCCTAATGACCTGCTGTTGCTTCTTATTTTTTGAACAACATGGAGCAGGCAGTGATTTCAGTTAATTATCGGTAATAAATAGATAAATTTAAATGGTCAACAATTGATTCTAATCAGATACAATTATAGAGAAACAAATACAATGTATATTCAATTTCTGAAGAGTTTTTAAATTCATACAGCAGAGCCAGGTTTGTGCTATTCACTGCACATGGTAAATAGGAAAGCGACAATGACAATTAATATAATACAATATAACATTTATGCTGTCAGGCTACAACATGAATTAGTCTTTCGCGCTGTTTTATAGAAAGCTTTTGACTGCATACTAAGTCCTTCCGATTTTGAGACCAAATCATCCAATTTTTCTCCTCTCTCTAAGACAGCTTCTATTGTATTATGCTATAAAAGAATAGAGTTCATTAATTTGAATAGATATAAATTATACCAGATATGCACTCGTTCTTACCAAAATAATCTTTGTTTCATCCAAATCATTTTGCATTTTGGTGAATGCATCTGCTTCTCTAGGATTTTGGTACTTTGCAAGATAGGTGTTCACTTGAGGAAAACTGCATGTGGCTTCATTTAAAGTTGGCCAACTATCAGGAGGATATTTTGAGGCAAATTCATCCAATAATTTGGTAATTAATGTATGTGATACTCTGTTTGGATATTCATGATCTGATATAAGAACTCCTGCCAGGCTATCTCCTCGTACGTATACATGGCACATGTATTCTATCAGCATAATAATTATTTATGGTACAATAAAGTATTAATGTAAGCTGATAACAGATGAAGTATTTACCTCCTTCTTTGACACTTTGCCGTGCAGCAATTTGTGTTCTTTCTGTAATAGTTTTACTAACGAAAGCCATGAACTCTTGGACGCTACCTCTTTGGAAGAACGAGAATGATCCCAAGTCATATACAGCCTTTAATGGGGTTGCCGAAATAGGTCCCTTGTACAAGATCGTTAGTGCGTACAACTTAACCATTTTGATCTATAATACGGATTTCCTATAAAAAAATATTGCATTCTTATATGTGCCATACAAACATGAAATTTGAAGTACATTAAATCTAGGTTACTGTTTTATCATTTTAGAATTTTATATATCGCACTTCGCACACACTTATAGTTCACTTGTTACTTACGCTATATTAATTCTATTATAAGACAATAATAAAAGATACCAATTAGTTAAACACAATTGAAAAGAATGCTAAAGAGAACTCACCTGTCAAAAGTATTTCGAAATTCCCTGATCACCGTGTAAAAACACTTAGTTTTTCTTGTCCGAGCTAGTGCAAAGGCTACACATAAAAAATACGAGGAATTTGAAATTTCCTTCGAATTGTTTTTACCTTATCAACAAAAATATATATATTTTGAACTATCGACACATCATCCACATCTACCTTGTAAGAAATCAGGGCAACCATCATGAATCCACGACCAGGGGTTCCCAAAGTGACACACGTAATACCTACTGATACCGACAAAGAATTTGCGTGAATATCATACAATCTTGAAAGTATTTCGAGAAATAATAATGAAAGGATAGGTGTATGTGTCTAAGAAACTCGCGTTTTATACAATTCCAAGATACTGAGGGCCATATAATATTATTATAGAGTAAACTTTCGATTTATGTACTCATATCCGCAATAATAACATGGCGGGAAATAATCCGTATTAAATGTGAAGAGAAAACTTTTTAGAAAACTTATGGCATGAAAATTTTTAAGAGTTACGACGAGAAATCATTAAAAATCTTCTCATTTTAGGATCAAAGGAACTTTTGCCTGGTTAAATGCTTATTTTACGTCAATTTGTAGAGTATACGTTCGTCTGCTACCTGCAGCCATGGTGGACAACAGTGGACACACTTCCATTGCATTCCGCCTTTTGTGACCATTGATCGTTCCTGTTGTAGTGACTGACTGATAATTTCCAGAATGTCGTATCAAAACTTTGAAATATATTCTGTTTATTGATGCCTGATCAAGAACTTGTACGGGTATATTGGCTAAGAAGTGTTGAAGAAGCGCATTATTAAGAATTTACAAGAAACATGACGACTGCGTTGTATTTAGAGCATTATTTAGAGAGTGAGTATTTCTGCCTAGTTATTCAGCCGGAAAAATAATCTATTTCAGGTGTCTCGGAGGGAAAGGCTGTGTTTCTATATGTTTAACATATCTTGCATTAGTCATAACAAGCAGTAATGTAATAATTCTTCGGCATTGTGCTGCTTATCAATTAACTGCAACAGTTAGTAATATTGTCATAGAACAAATGATTCTGCACAGATAATGAATGTCACTTCGACATTGAATTACATTGGCTTGGACGTGTAATCTGGTTTTGTCAAATGCTTTGACAAATAAAGATAAATGCTACCTTCTATGATGTGGTGATATTTTTTTTTCAGGTCTAGAACATCTGCCTATCGAATTGCAAAGGAATTTCACATTAATGCGGGATTTGGATGCCAGAGCTCAAGGACTTATGAAAGACATTGACAAATTAGCTGATGATTACTTGAAGAACATTAATAAGGAGACGCAGGAGAAGAAAAAAGAGCAACTTAGTCATATTCAAAGTCTTTTCAATAAAGCTAAAGAATATGGGGATGACAAGGTACAACTTGCAATACAAACTTATGAATTAGTAGACAAGCATATCCGAAGGCTGGATTCAGACTTGGCTAGATTTGAAGCAGAGATACAAGAAAAAGCGTCGAACAGTAATCGGGCACAGGAGGAAAGTAATGCAAGTAAAAAGGGCCGTAAAAAATTGAAAGAAAAGGAAAAGCGAAAGAAGGGTACGACAGGAGCTAGTAGTGAAGATGAATCTAAAAATGCGCGGAAGAAGCAAAAGAAAGGTATGTTATATAAAATTCATTTTTTACATTGAATGTCTTTTTAATTTATGAAGTGCCTTTAGAATGATATATTTTGATTCAATAATTTGCAATTTTTTCAGGTGGTTCTGTTACTTCGGCAGCTGCAACTGGTGCTGTAGGTAGTGGGGCTCAAGCAGATACTAGTGCTTTAGGTCATCCAGCAGATGTTTTGGATATGCCTGTTGATCCAAATGAACCCACTTACTGTCTTTGCCACCAGGTATCATATGGTGAAATGATTGGTTGTGATAACCCAGATGTAAGTACAACAAAATGTTTATATATCACTATGAAGATTATCATATACTATAGTATTTCATATATTTCCTTCCAGTGCCCTATTGAATGGTTCCACTTTGCCTGCGTTGGGCTAACTACAAAGCCTAAAGGCAAATGGTATTGTCCAAAATGTACACAAGATCGAAAGAAGAAGTAATTCTACATCCATAAAGAATAAAAGTGCCAAGCACTTTTTTCTAAAAGGAACTCCATCGTACACTATTTCTAAAACTAGTTCGTTAATGATTTCATGCTTTGACATGAACTAAAACTGAACTATATAACAAATAGGAAATTTTATGAAACATTTAATATTGCGTCTTCATTGTATCTAACCTTGGAAGCGTATATTTATAATTCACATACATCGTACTCGCGCAAAGATTTATAATTTTAATAAGTTATATATTGAAATTTTCATAAACTTTTGTACTGTGTACAAAACTTTATGGTGAACGATGTGTGGCACTCATATGCGGTGCTAACAGTGCACCTACAAAAATCAGTTTATGATTGAAGGTTCACACACTGATCTGCTTCCAATTTTTGATGTAATGAAAACAGCGTATGTCCTAGCTTATCACAGCGATCAAACATTTTGAGAATCGGCCAATACATTGTTTTTCTTTTTTAACAACCCAGGGTAGTATTTATTGATTTAATTAATGTCCGAAGAATTTTACACTTTTTATATTTTAATTGTATTTGGCCGTTTTTTGAATATCTGTGGTTTGCTATACATGGTTATGAAAATATTGCCCTATAATATAGTATTAAATTGCAATTATACTCTCAATTATAATAGTTAATTATTGTTTTTATATTTTATGAATGTATATTGGTACTGGATAGCATCGATCGTCGGATGTCGAAGCAACAAATGTAACATAAGTAGAATATTTAATTAATAAGAAATATATTTGATTTAGAAAAGAGTAGTCTGCGAACTACTGTCACTCTATTCCAGTAATGTATTTTTGTAAGCATCGTACGCGGAGAATACAGTACATTACCATTTGAACGTAGAACCGTTGTAATTTGACCATATGTGTAAAAATCAATCATTCAATTCTTCGTCCTTTATTAATATCACTCGTTTTATTATACCACTCTTTTAAATATGATAAACAGCAGACATTGATTCTTGTGTGAATCGATTTCTTGTACCAAAATACATAGCATAAATGACCTATATTTTTGTTATTAAAAATAATACATTATAACGTAAATGAACGCTAAAATTTGGAATTTGAAGATTTACATGCAAGATTATTCGCTTTTATATCTATAATATTTGAGTAACCCTATTGAAGCACACTTTAAGTAATGAAAATGTCAATTTGAAACTTCGCGTATATGATCAGCAAATGTTATGATCATGTTTCATGTATAGTTATTGAATACTAGATATATATTTAAAATAATCAGTCTTACATAAATATTGTTATGAACATTTTCATTATCTCAATTCATTAGACTTAGAAAACAAGATTCCTCATTACATCACATACTAGGACCCTTTTGAAGAAACATCCTCTTCTCGGATACAACATTGACTAGGCGGAACTGTCCAATTATATTGGTAACTCTTATAAATCATTAGTTCCTTTGAGCATAATTTTCCTGTTATGGCAGATAGTTCATGAATGTATTGCATCTTCTGAATGCTCTGCTTGTGAGTAATTATATAATCATTGGAGCATCCACGGGATTGATATTCCGTATCAAATCTTGTGTCATGCTTCCTTTCGATGTTAGCTAAGGGCGCTAACCAGACACCAACTGATACATCTTCCGCGCTGTATATCCTGAGAGAAAATCAAAGAAATAGATTAAACTTTTACCTAATTAGACATCTTGTGTTAACATTTGATCCTGCTTACTTTAAAATCTCCCAGTTTTTACTTATGAATTTGACTAGATTAAAGGATAAAACATATCCACCTCCAAGTGCATATGGCAAATAATAGTCACACAGTATCCAGTTAGTCTCTTTCCAAGGTCCATGCCTTTTCACTTGAGCCCTTCCATTGAAATAGCCCCAATATAATTCTTTTTGAGTTCCTCTGCTTTGCCATTTACTCAATTCTTTCAAAAGAGATTCCATTACCACGTAAGAATCATCATCGCACTTTAACAAAAAGTCAAATTCATAGTCCTCCGCAAGTTGCTTAAAGGAATATAACACTTTCTTAGTGATTGTGTTGTAGGAGTCCCTTAATGTAGGTAGTAGAAGGAGATCTTTGTGCTTATGATTTTCTGACTGAAGTGTCTCATGAAGTGCTTGTTGTATATTGACAGTGCCTATGGCAAAGAAGTATTTCACATAGCTATACTTTTCTGACAACCAAGTCCTTCTTATAATATTTCTACGCTCCATGTTATCAGGTGCTGTCAATATGACAATGAGTAATTCATATTTTGGCTTGTTCTTCTCATTATCCTTGTCTAGTGAACATTTGACAGGTTTCATGTAGTATACACACAACAAAATGAATAACAGTAACACTAAGAATAAAGGTATTTTTATTTTAAAGCAAAGCTTCCTCTTGATTCGGGTCATCAAATCACTATTAGAGTAATTGCTATTTGACATGAACTTTACGTGACATTTTGAATGAAAATTGGGAAGCATGTTTTATCTCTGCTCAACTATCCAGTTAAATATATAACTATTTGCTCATACTTGCAACCGTGGTTCTCAATCATCTAGAATAATGCAAATAAGTTTGTAGATTGTGGGATTCGAATATGTATTTGAGTAATTCAGAATCGAACATACTTTTATATTTGTTTTTTTTTCATAAGATGTTGAACAAATAATGTTTCATACGTACGAACATTTAATATACTTTTAAAAACTGTACAATCTGTTGCATTTTCTAAGATGGCAGATTGCAGTGCAAAATGTGCCGACGATTGTTCATTTGATTATAATGAAGATAAACAGAAAGGAGTGTGTGCGATCAAGCCTGAGTAAGTAATAAATTATTTATATTCTAATTGACTATCGCAGAAATATCCAGATTTAATATATTTTGTGCAATTTAAATAGTACCATTGTGTAACCTTAGTTTATCCATACTTTTTGACATTGTTGTGTAGTACTTACAAGTATATTGTATTTTATCAGTATTTAGGGTGATTATGAATTCAATTTCAATCTGATATCAAATACATATTACTTTGTTACCAGTATAAGATATATTAAGAATTAATTTCTTGTTATAGGTTCATTGTGGATGACCACATCAGACTTTTAACGGAAGAATGCTTAACAGAGGCTGATAAACAGAAAGTAGTATTGCAGAGTAATAATGTTAAAACCAAAGAACCAGAGGAACCTCTTTCAAAAAAGTTCAAATCTGATGACAAAAAAGGGAAACTTAAAGGACAAAACAAAGCTCGACCTCCACCATTTAAAGCTCCTCGAGAGCTAAATTTATGTCCATGGATAGTGGATCAAACAACTGATGAACCTGAGAAAAAATGCGAAAATCAGCGATGCACATTCATGCATGATCGCGCCGAATACTTAAGGATCAAGCCAGATGATATAGGTAAAGAATGTCATATTTTTAATTTGACTGGGAGATGTCCCAGAGGTCTTGCTTGTCGAATGGGATCGAAGCATCTGACTCCAGAGGGTTTCAATATTGTTGACAAAGAAAAATTTGAAGCCTACAAGAATAAATCACCTTCGACAAAAAATCAAATACCGAAGGACCTTCAAAATCGCCTTAGAAAATATAAGTACAATTTTTCAAAGGCTGAAAAACTGGTAAAAGCCAATGATGTGTCTAAAAAGAAATGTTCGGAAAAACCAGAAACAAAAATGTCAAATGATAATAAAGATCCTAGTCAAATACCGATACGTACTGATATTAGGAATGGATCTAATATAGAGACGGTAAACCATGACTTAGTACAGAATATTTATCCAATCATAGAAAAATCAATAAATGAACCTAAAGTCGGAGCGGTATCCGACGAAGATCTTATAAAGCTCCGTCCCACTGAAAAAAAGAAAATTCAATGGCGTGATAAAGTATTATTAAGCCCGTTAACAACTGTTGGAAATTTGCCATTTAGACGAATATGTAAAGAGTATGGAGCAGATATTACATGTGGTGAAATGGCACTTGCTCCGAAAATTTTAAAAGGCGCTCACGAGGAATGGGCATTGGTAAAGCGCCACGAATCTGAAGATATCTTCGGTGTGCAATTATGTGGTAACAATCCAGGAGTATTGACGAGATGTGCCCAGCTGCTAGACCAAGAGGCTGAGATCGACTATGTTGATTTAAACTTAGGCTGTCCTATAGATTTGATTTATAGGCAAGGTGGTGGTAGCGGTATGCTAAATCGTTTAAACGTCTTAGAAACTGTTGTAAAATCTGTCAGTCAAGTTTTAACCATTCCTCTAACAATTAAAACAAGAATGGGTGTCTATATGGATAAACCGATCGCTCATAACTTAACACCTAAATTTCGAAATTGGGGCGCATCCATGATCACTGTAAGTAAACTTTATTTTTGCTGCAAACATCAAGTCTACGGATCAATAGATTTCAGTGATGAGTAACTGCAATTTATTTGTGTCGCTAAAAGATAAATATTTAAAAAGGTACATGGCCGATCACGGGAACAAAGATATACGAAGTTGGCTAATTGGGAATATATTGAAAAATGTGCTCGTGCAGCAGAACCCATTCCTGTATATGGAAATGGCGATGTGCTGTCGTTTGAAGATTATGACAGGCTGCGGAAGAGTTATCCTACTATACAAGGCGTAACGATAGGACGAGGTGCTCTAATTAAACCATGGATATTTACGGAGATTAAGGAAAGGAAATTGATAGATGTTCCAAGTTCAGAAAGATTTGAAATTTTGCGGAAATACGCGAATTATGGATTAGAGCATTGGGGATCTGATACTCGAGGAGTAGAAACAACCAGGAGATTTATGCTGGAATGGATTTCATTCCTTCATAGGTAAGAAATATTTTTATTTCTCATTTGTAATTGAATAATTTTGTTTTTTTTCTTGCATTTTTATGTGCATTGTATTTTGGGTCATTTAGGTATATTCCTGTGGGTATTTTGGAACGGCCTCCACAAAAAATTAATGAAAGACCACCATATTATAGAGGCCGTGACGATATGGAAACGATGATGGCCAGCTCGAATTGTGCTGATTGGATTAAAATATCGTAAGGGTATTTTATTAATACAATAATGGATTTCTATTAATATTACCTGGACTTGTAATAATTATTTTTATTTCGTACTTCCAGTGAAATGTTACTTGGTAAAGTACCCGATGGCTTTCACTTCCTGCCAAAACACAAGGCAAACTCATGGAAATAATAATGAACTGTAGTCCAAGTTCTGTACAATAAAACATTCGAAGAATAACACCTTTATTCCGTTGATTTCCTGCCAGAAGTATGATAGATCAAAGCGAAATAGAATATTGTTCATGAATAAATAAATAAATATATATGCTTAATCAGACTATAATTCAGATAAATTCTATTAGTGATGTCGATAACTAATTACTATGTAATTATTTTCATTGAAAATAGAGACACGGACGTTTTCTTGATGCTATATTACATAAAGTTCTTGCATATAATTTCTTATTTCACACAAATCCAAACACAGTACATTGATGGTAAGAATAATCTTGTAAATTAATACAAAGTGTTATTTTACAGTATAAGTCACAGTTTACGAAGTTGATACAAAAAAATTCATTTATTACGAATGCAATCGTTCTAAATAATTCGCAAATCCATACGGTTGAGCTACTCTTTTTAAAAAGAAATTGCACAATAAGATCGATCCCTTGCATTGCGCATTTATGTTCACCTTTAATAGAAATCAGTAGTGAGCTGTGATATCACCAAGAGTAGAAACAGGCCACATACAATCGCATCCACTAGCAATTTCTTTAGTAAACGGCTCCCAGCACTCGCTATCCCAAGGACGTCTGAGCATGAATAAAGTCCGACTCCTCTGGACGCAATGAAATCCCGGGTGAGCACATTTCTAATAATGACAAAATATTTCCTTAAACGATCCATAAGAACATAGTATATGGTCACGAATTGCTTACCTGCTTTGCTGGTTTAACCGTAGGCTGATCTTCCAAGAAAGAATACACCTTGCAAAATACTTCACGATAATGTGGCGGTTGATATTCAAAGTCCTCGTCGTTAAGTTGTACTTTCCTTGTCTTTATCTCACACAGATTACGATATTCCTAAGTCGAGCCAAAAAATATGTTATATAAAAATCCAAATATAATTACCTTCTTATGTATATTAAAAGTTCAATATAATACAATAAGAAATAATCACCGGCATCAAGTTTCTATCGTTTCTTTCCAGCTGCTGCAATTCCTCCTCGCGTCTCTCAAACTCCTCGTCGTAGTCTTCTTCTGGGAGATAAACAACGTCGCTGAAAAAATTGGACGATGGCAGCTCCTGCAGGAGTCGCGAGACACGTGATTGTCGAGGCAGGCTTTTTTCTAGTGACCGAGTATGATTTAGTCTGTCGGCCATGGCGCATGAGAGATAGGACAGTAGGACTACTTTAGTGATCTGCAAGTGCAAATAATGATAGATAACATACGATTAGAATTATTTAAAATTATTTTTTTTTCACTAGATAAATCTATAGTATATTCTTCGTGTGCTTCTTGTCACTTCATTGGTGATTTATGGCCTTGATGTACGTACATTGTATACTGTGAATGTCAATTCCATGATTTTTCGCGATTATCGCATTCGAAGTGGGAAGTAATAGTGAACTGGAGAAGACACTACATTTCCCGTGAAATTCAGTATTAGCCAGTTCACAAGGTCGTCCTTGATTAATCCGAAGTACCCATACCGTACGGGATAGATTATTCTTCCCCAGGTCGCTCTATTAATTTATGAGGCTTCTATAATGATAGTCGGAAAGTCCCCGATACGTTGGTATCAGGAGCAAAAATAATTTCCAAAAATCTCTTAACCAACATAACAATAATATATTTAAAGAAACACATCGTTAAGGAAATCATGCTAAATCATTCTATCCCCAATCGTACTTTCTAACGTATGTCACAAGCCATGTGATTTTGTTATATTTTAAATCAACATGTAATTCAATCGTGTTATTCTTTGTCCGGTTTAAAATTCAAAAACATAACCTATATCGCTACGTTTATCAATTATATTAATAAGATTTCCTTATTTTGACTAATGATATGCATTTCTTCTGCAATTAGGGAAATGACTTCAATTACAAACTGTACATCCGCAAAGATTCTTGTTGTGTCGTAACTTCGTAGAGGGGAATTATAATCGAGTAGAGAAGTTGCTACCTTTGAAAAAAATCTTATGACAATAACAAAAGTTACTGTGAAGACAGTATGTGAATGTAAGTAACAGCGACGTGTATTCCACACGTATAACGTTAATGTGTAGTAGGTAGTTATCCAATTGACAGTGCCCCGTCTGACATAGTTCAGTCGATGGCGAACTTAGGATGATCTGACATCTCATACAGTGTGACGAATTTACCTTACCAATAAAGCAGCCGTAATATTCGGTGAAATAGAGAATCGAAAATTCCCTTTCGATTGGTGGAAAGTTTCATGATCTGGTGTTACGATATATCGACGCGATTCGTAAAGCTTCGATAGGATATGAAATTGATTCAACGGGTTTTCCATGACGACATTAAAAATCCGTGCATAATCGAATAATTATAAATTAATAGTAAAGTGTGATTTCATCTTTTTTCACATACCGTCGTTTACTTGTGATTTCACGAATAATATGTCACAGTGTAAACTTTGACATGGCAGCCGATCTCTGCCTCATCGGATCTATCAAGTCAGCGACTGACAGGTGAGTCAGGAGTATTACTTATTAATATAAATCAATTGACAGTATTTCCAATATTTTATAACATTATTAATCATCGTTGAGACAAAGAAAGTTTGTCACAATATTCGAATTCGTGTATCAACGTTTGTTCATCTACACGATTTACTTTGTTGGGCAACGTTATTTCCTTATCGTTACGGCTTCTAATAAGAATTTAAAGAAAATAAGGCGCAAGACTCTTTTGTTACTCTTTTTTTTTTTACGCGGCACTAAAACGTTTCAGTACTCGTTACCGCTGACGGAGATAATAAGCAATTGACCCTCGGCTAAAGGTTTCAATGACGAAGCCTGCTATTAAAAAATTATAAAGATTTCTCTTTCAAAACTTCCTGCAGTTATGCAATAACGCATTAATCTGCTCGACATCAGTTTTATATTGCATTAAATTATTTCCTTGTTCGTGATGCCTAAAATATTTTCAAATACCGTTACAAACTTTTTTCAAAGGACAAACGTACATTTATGGCGAAGATGATAATAGGAAAAGTCTTTGCGATACACATGACTGTAATATATATATCGTAATAGATGACAAATAACGGTAATAATAGCAAGAGCTAACATTACGGGATCTATTTAAAACTATTCCTGATGGTAATCGAAAACATATTTGCTTACACAAATGCAACGGGAGTATAGCGATCAGCTAAACGTCATAAATTAACGTTAGTAAGAAATGTATTTCAGGTGATCGTATGATATGCATAAGGATATTATCTTCAAGGGTATTAAAGTAAGCAACTCTAATTCACGTTACGGCATCGAACAGGGAACTGAAGGAAACTTTTTTTCCACGAGTTCCAAGAATGAACGGGTGGGTATAACGGGCAAATTGGTTGTAATTTTATGTAAACCCTGAAAGTAGTGTTACCATGTACGATGAGGCTTTTAGTGGAGTTTGTAAAATCAGTTAGCATCCTTGTCTAAAGTGCTTTGGGGACTCTTGTGCTTATGTTCTTTGCGTTCATCGTAAATCGATTTTAGGAACGTATTTAAAATTATAGAATTTATTCTACTGCGGATACGCAGACGTACAAGAGTGTTTTTAATGAGTTATTCCATAGTTCAGAGGTTGGTTTTATGCGCTTTTCAATGTAATTCATGAATAAATTTTTTAAAAACGTGACACTTGTTTCGGGATGAGGCCACTTAGGAAGGTAAAACGTGACGGAAAGGAAGACAGAGGAATTTTAGGGGAATAACACAGATTGAACGTGGGTTGCGAGTAGGGATGGAGTTTGTAGAGCTGAATTAATATCCACGCTGCCATCTTTGTCATAGAAGTGTCCGGCGAATTAAACTTTTAACCCAAATATCCCTGGAGGTCGTACTTCACACGTCCGGGCATTGAGCGACTGGTAAATTGAAAAATATTGTTTAAATTCGAAAACTAGCGATACTCACTTTGCATTTGAAAACACGTCTCTCTCAGGGACGATCAATGATGCGTTGGTAAGATATTTGAATGTTTCTTGAAAATAAGATCGTCGAATTGTCGTTTTTTTTTTTTTCAGAAATATCTCAATCGCTGAACTACGTAGGTGAAAACTAGCATCGAACAACTTGGTACAGGACTATTTTTAGCTGACAGGATAGGGTCTACCCCTTGATAGTAGCTAAAAATAGGGAGTAAGGCCAATCCAGGCCCAATTATTCCATTTAGGTATTTAGGTGACAATCGACCGACCGTCAATTTAGAAATATTCCATACGCTTAGTCAGGCACTCTGACCAACGATGCAGTACATCGAATGTAATCTGCATACGCAGTACAAAAGTTGATAAAGTAATTCTTTGGTTTTTTTAGCCCTTCGTTGTTGATACCTTAGGTTTTTGATTTATAAAAAAAAAGAAATTAACACTTGTATACGTCTTTAAGAATTCTTATAAAAGTATGAAGAAAGTAATTGGCGCCTTGTACTAGGCAATAAGTTTTACGCAGATGTTACTCTGTTTGCAGGGTGGTCAACAACATGCGCCAACGTAAGACGGGGGCGTTGAGCGCCGCGACTACCGGCGCTTCAGAGGAGGAGCAGCTGAAGTTTCAAGACAGCAGATTTCTGACAACTTTGGTACTCGGCAGAAGTAGGTGAGACTTTCGAGTGAATGTATAAAATTACCAAGGCTCTGCGCAGTGTGTTCACATATTGAGAATACCCCAGTGAGCCAAGGGTCGATTGTGATCGATCAACGGCCGAGCAGGTGATAAGAAATAATTGTTTAAAAATTATTTTGAAAACGCGGGATTCCGTGGTATCAGTGGCTTGCCATTCTATGCTAATCGCTAAGTTAATTAGATAGATACCATCTTGCTCTGTGTACACTAAAAAAAGGCTTTAAGATATTTCACAAAATTTCATCACTTTGATATTCGAAGTCATTCAGAATTTGATTAATTACAGCTGACCTCTCTTGACGGCATGCAAGACAATTAAATAACATATAAAAATCATAAAACACTTACTTATTTGTCACAATTTTCTGTTTGAAATAGAACGCCATGAAAATAGAATGTCACTTGAAAGGATTCCAATCGATCGGTAATGATCGGTCGATAAATAATGTCTGGTCACGGTTACCATATGACGTTTAGGGACGACGCACATAGAGACAGACACTAGCGAAAGACAATTGAATGGGAGAAAATCAAGTGGACTTACTAGAAGTATTTTCATTGTGTCGTAAATGATTTTCACGCGATACAGTTTAAATAAATTATTTGAATGTGCTTGATGGATGTGAAGCGTGGGGATTGATGTAAAGCACTGAGTTCATCTGTCCAATTCCCATGGTGTTTTATAGTCGGAAACCCTGTACATCGAAAGATCATAATCCACTTGCGTAAAAAGTCAAAAGCCACGAAAATCCTTCGTGCAAATACTCGAGCGATAACCGGCCCATATTAGATTTCCGGGTGCGCATGGCTTAATTGAATTCTCTAATCATGTTAATTGAAACAATCGCAGCCACAACGCATCGCCCTGATGTCAATAAGGGCTTTAATTTGCCTGATCCCAACTGGCCTGACTCACGTGTTTCTTGTTACAGCAACGATGAAAGCGTTTCAATTAATCGTAATATATGTGTTATGTATCATCGCCGTCATGTCCTTTCGCCAGGGAATTCAAAACTTCTCCACTCCCCGATAAATCACACTGTAATAATAATCTCACTGTATCGAAACTATTATTAATTTCTGTTGCTGGTCCTGTGTGATGGTCACAGTTAGAAAGATTTTTTTCTTTTCACTCATTAGTTACTGATAAGCCGATACATATGTGTAAACAAAGGTATCTCTTTACCAATACAGTAGAGCGATAATAACAGCGGAAAACGAACATGAAGAAATAAATTTTCAGGTTAAGGTGACAATTACCTTTACGCTCAATTGACACCTCGCGATAATTTCTCTCTGGTGTCAATTATAGAAAACTGTCACTTTCAAAGTTATCGCTACATGAGAACATTTTAAGTCACGTAACACGAAATTAAAATACTGTATATTCTTCATTAAGTTTTTCATGAAGCTACAGTTCAGCAGCTGTAAGATGTTTTTATACTAAATTCCAAGAGGAACTTTACGGAAGCCATAGAGGTATCATCCACACTTACCGACTGAGTCTAGAAATTTTGTTTCCACGTACACGATTAAAACGGTACTCTGAATAGTCACTTATTCTTGCCAGGGCGGCTTGTATAAACACAGGCAATCTGATACTGAGAATTGTATTGATAATTTATCAATGGATTTAGTAGTTCGGGAAAATCCATAGGGAATTTTGAGGATAACGACTGCTGATATGATTCGACCAATTGAAATAAAGTAATAAACATTAACCAGGCCATCGTCTAGATAATAGTTATATATGAGTGTTGCCAGTGGTTAAGTGACTATCCACAGAATTTCAATTCAGTGGCGTTGTCTTACATGTCTTAAAGCATGCTGCTCGGCCGATATAATTACTTGAACGAGTGGGACCCAGATCTATATAGATTAACTCTACACGAGTTAACCGTATAGAATTATTTTGTGTAGAGTTCGATCCCACCTTTTACAGTGACGCTGTCGTGTATCTTTTTTTCTTAGGCAGTATTCGATGACTTTATTGGCTTTAATGAGTTTTCGCCTTTGGAAATATTATAAACCATTATTATCGGCAATCATAGATCTTATTCTATATTAATGAAGAAACAAGTTCAAAATAGATAAATTATTTATGAATGTTCCTTTAAGGTGCACTTCCGTTTTCTGACTGTTTCCCCGAAAGTGTACTTTGATCTTCGATTATGAAAATAAACACCTACTGGCCCATATTACTTCCCTCTCGATGGTTGAATATGTGCGCGATAAAAAATGAAAGATTAAGGAGAAGCGCAGCTTTCCTTTGCGCAAACCGAATAATTCATGATATTGGTCTCTGTATTTGGCGAAGGAATGTGTCGACACGTGGCTATGGTTGCTGATACGGTCGCTAAATTAAATGTAAATAATATATATAGATGATTTTGAAATTTATTTACACGTATATTTAAATAAGGATTACCGCATGTGTTTGCTAGGAAGGTTATATTAATTACTGGCTCATTAACGTATTCCAAAGTTTCTTGTAAATCCGCATTAGGATTAAGTAAGGATTATTATGCATTAGATATAGGATCTCCACATTCTTAGTTGAAGGCATCCAGGTTACTTTTTCTTTAGTATATAGATATTGTATAAAGATATGAGTTACTGATTTCGTGAAAGTATCGAAGCTATTTAGAGTACGTATCATATCAATTAGCATCAATGATTCTCATTTGTTCTGTCATTTTAAATTGACAGGCTGGACATTGCAGTGGACTCTGCTTTTCAAATGTCCAAAGAGCATCGGCTAAAATAGTTCTCTAATTTTTCCTGTTATATTATACAGATAGTGCAGGCAGCTACAGTTTGCTGTATAATAACTTGTATACGGTTAGAATTTCTGTAGAATAACTTGTATGTGTTTTAAATTGAACTGGATAAAGCCGTTTGAAATCCGTGTGACGTAAATGTTGTTTAATGTGTAGTATTCTGACGCAGGAAAATTTCGCCCGACGTGTTGCCATCGTGTTCGCCAGGAATCTTTCGGCAGAAATCGTTTCGCTCGGCGACGTCGCGGCCGACAAACAGCGAGTGGACATCGTCCTTAAACAAGGATAAAGAGCGCGAACGCGTCGCGACGTCGAATCAGGAGAATCGGCCAAGAGAAAATTCACATACGAAGAGTGGTGGAGTACCGGGTCCTCGGGGCACCAGAGTCACCAGCAAACACTCGCGTCTCGGCACGGTACTGGCCAACAAAATGGCGTCTGCGAGCTCCACTGCGGTCGTACAGGGCTGGCCTAACACCAAAGACGACTACGAACTCAAAGAAGTTATCGGTAAATATCGACATACAGCCAGTTTCTTGGGCTATCTTATTCCCTTTCACATTGTTTGCATGGACAGACTCGCATCCGTTGGTTAGATCAGCCGGCGCGAATCTGAGACTGACATCCTACGTCAGTTGTTACATAAAAACGTGGTATATCAGACGTAAAGTGCGCGTTTTTCAGCTATTTTGAGTGACCATGAGTAACGGCTTCTATAATTAGACGGGTAGGGTCGCCGACCTGAAGTTTCTTTTAGTTTTTAGATAAAACCGGCCCGCGAAAGTCCTAACCTATTTAGCCAGCGGTAGTACGATGGATTTGAGCAAATATAACTAGCTCGCGGTCAATGCTTTTGAAAAGGTTCGTACGTGCTTTTTGCATGCATATATTGTTGTCACGCATCCCTTCTTTCCCTCGTCGCAATACCCATATCTTCCGCCGCACCTTCTTGCTGATTCTTATTGTTCGATTAAACATTTGTTCGAAACACATGAGAAAGTTTCAGCCTTCTTTCCACAGTCTCTTACGGCTCCACAGAATTATTTCCACGACGCTTTGTTTACTCCTCTAATTGCCTTTGTCTAACGTATCCTCGGGCCCGTATGCAGGCATTTTAGTAGTTCTTCGTAACTACAGGTGCTTCTTTATTACACCTAACTAGCGTTAACGTTGAATCGTTATTTAAGTAGAACTAATTGCTTCTGCTTTCGTTCGTAAACCATAACATTTTAAACGATGCATTTCACATATTTGCGTGGTCATTCATGAAGTTATTATGAATCATATATCTTGGGGTTAAACAAGTAATTAATGATATTTAGCATTCTTGTTGTTCACGTTTTTATTTGTATTGTCAAATGGTTTTTTTTTCATACGTTGCTAAATACATTTTTCAATAGCTCCTAAGAGAATGCACGTTATACAAAGAAAGATAAGCAATGAATCATGCAGCAATTAAATTATTCGTATGGATATTTAATTATGACGGGACAGTTCTCATTGCCAACAATTTAGTATCGGATCATCTATGCATTTTGTTTTAATAGGTATAAGTTTAAATGAATGAATGCTGGCCATATACATCAATATTCATCAGTCCGATAATATTGAAAACGATATTCTAATTGGACACATTAGTTCATTTCATGACATTAATAGAGCACATTGTCCATTTCTTCGTTTTCCATGTGACACTGCATACTAATATCTATCGCAGACGTACAAAATTCACACGGCAGTTTCGTCAAAAATAAACAACTAAAAACTCGACAAGAAAATTTATATTATCTTCTACAAATTACATTTCCCGTGAGTCTTGATTTATAAGTACTATAATGCAGATCAGAGAGAACATATATGACTTATCAATTGGCCAACGAGATAACATTGTTTAGAAGCTGCATAGTCAAAATTCTTCTCCCATTCCAAACCCTGATCGCCTTTTATTTGGATACGTTAGAAATTCCCTTTGAAACATTTCAATAATTTAATTAGTCTTTGGACGAGGTATGTCAAATGGTTCCTTTAAGATGATGCAAAAACAAAATAATTAAGAGATTCAAATTTAATGATCCGTTAGTGGGCGTTTGTTGAGCAAGTCTCTTACTACGTAGTTGCCAGCAATTAAGTCGGTAAACATCTTGTTACATACTAGATATAGCGTAATTTACAACTTGAGATTATACCTGGAGAATTCTGTACTCTTTAAATTGGATGATCCTATTTTCATTGCGAACGAAAAAAAAAAAAACTAATTATCTCGTCTCTTAGCAGTAATTTAAATAAATGCCCTTCAACTCAGGTATCGTGGAAAATCTAATCTCAATGACTGACAGTCAAGCTAGATTGTGTATCACCATAGAATCAATACACGACTGACCTAAACCACCTGCAAAATGCAAAGGGCTTATGCCAGCTGAACCCGCGCGTGTGTCTACACACACACACGTATATAGCTGAATCACGTCTTTATATTTATTCCATATATTAATATGTACTGTACAGCAACGGCAGATGTTTTTGTCGTTGACTAGCAAGCTGTTGCTTTAAATGCATACCTTTTGCCTTCGTCACACTCAATGTTTTCTCTATCGATTTTGATAACCAGATTACCTTGTGATTGCATCACACGATTTAGTTTATTTTTCTGCGTTGGAATGTGAATATATAGCAATTCTTCGTGCAAACGAATGAGAAGCTATTGTGAAAAATTCTTAAGTATTATGAAAAGAAAGAGAAGGAACAAATTGTTTGACGACTGAAAAAAAAGAAATTTTTTTTCAAATGTTGCAGGTGTCGGCGCAACTGCAGTAGTCCATGCCGCTTTCTGCATTCCCCGCCAAGAAAAATGTGCGATCAAACGAATCAATCTGGAAAAATGGAATACGAGTATGGACGAGTTATTGGTAAGACAATCTTGGTGTTATTAATTGCTGTTTGTATCGTTAAAAGAAGAAACGAAGAAAGTGCATTAAGTTCAAAGGCCTTTCGAATCTTACTGACACTTTAAACATTATACGACGTATAGCTTAAGTGCTATTAGATTATTCTCACCATAATTATCATGAAATATTAAGGTTAATATTTATTTTTGAATTTTACGCTCTTGGATTATTTATCGTTCAGAATAACGCTGCTGCTCCTATGAATGAGATTATTTTATATCGCGCATTCAGTTTTACGTTGCAGAAAATATTTTTTTTTTTGATAGCATGTCGAAGATAGTAAATTACTGATTTTTAAATAATTACTTTTGGTTGGGCATACTTGATATGCAATGAAAAAAAAAATTACACCAGCCATTAGATAGTAGATTTGGTTGACTTATAAGACAAGTAATCCATCTGTTTTTTTTTAATGTGATTGCAGAAAGAAATTCAGGCAATGTCGTCTTGCAATCACGAAAACGTAGTAACGTACTACACGTCCTTCGTGGTGAAAGAAGAACTCTGGCTCGTCCTAAGATTGCTAGAAGGTGGATCTTTACTCGACATAATCAAACATAAAACCAGAACGACTAATTGCAAACACGGTGTGTTTGATGAACCTACAATAGCAACGGTACTTCGGGAGGTACTCAAGGGTCTTGAGTATTTTCACAGTAATGGACAAATACACAGGTGTTCTATAATTATTAAGACAGAGACTTCATATTCATGAACATGGACGAGATACTTGTATGCTCAAATAGAAATGATTTCCAATAGAAGTTACCCGCGTGAAATCGTAGACGCGCAATCGTCCTTCTTAAAGATCTTAAAGAAATCTCATGAGTGTCTATTCATTTCCATTAGGCTGTTACTCTATTCTTTATCACTAACATTTTCTATTCAACAGGGACATAAAAGCTGGTAATATCCTACTGGGAGAGGATGGCACCGTCCAAATCGCTGATTTCGGCGTAAGCGCTTGGCTGGCAACGGGACGAGATCTGAGTAGGCAAAAAGTGAGGCACACCTTTGTCGGCACGCCATGTTGGATGGCACCTGAGGTCATGGAGCAGGTGAGAGAGGAAAGTTACGCTACATTTCTTAGCCTGCGAGTGCTGCTACCTATGCTGGTGTTACATTTCCCACTAATATTCTCAAAAACTGATTAGTATTATTATCACTCAGATTAAATGCTAGTATTAACGAAAGTATAATAAGCCCAGTAATATTAATTGCAAATGATACTGCGTAGAACAGTTTGCAGATTGCACAACTTGTATATATAATTGTCTTTAATTCTCTATATATTTTGCAAAGTGTTTGGAATTGTTTTATGTATGTTCAGTGTCGTTCGATTTAATATTTAATATTTGATAAACGAATAACAAAGTGTTTATTCGAGCATGAGATTTTCAAGCCATTTATTTGGTAGAAGCTCTATAAGATGAATAACAGTATGAGTTTAATGGAGTCTATATTCTAGTGGAATATCCTGAGGAAATCATTGTTACTTTGAGATTCTTTAAACAGGATCATGGCTACGACTTCAAAGCTGATATTTGGTCTTTGGGAATTACTGCTATTGAAATGGCAAGTGGTACAGCACCTTACCACAAATATCCACCTATGAAAGTGTTAATGCTGACATTGCAAAACGATCCTCCGAGCTTGGACACGGCTGCAGATGACAAAGATCAGTACAAAGCTTATGGTAAAACGTTTCGCAAGATGATCGTAGACTGCTTGCAAAAGGATCCAACAAAAAGGTATTACATACTGTTTGATATAAGAAGCATTTATGTATAATTATGCATAGGCGAAAAATGTTGATTAGACGTAAAAATATATGGACATTATTTAAAAAATGAGTAAACAGGGTCAACGTGTTGCGAAATAATATGACGGCGGTTCTGATTAACACGTTTCATATTTGGTTTACGGATTTACATACGCATTAACATGACGGCATATACTTTTTATTTTTCAGACCGACGGCTACGGAACTATTGAAACATCCTTTCTTCAAAAAGGCTAAGGATAAGAAGTACTTGCAGCAAACTCTGGTCGCCATCGGACCCAGCCTCGAGACTCGAGTACAAAAAGTATGTTTGCTAATTCGTGAATACTTGACCTTAATTAACGGCGTAATTTAAAATCTTGATTCGCGTCGGTTAAAATTAAAACGTGTTACGAAATGTATCGAAAGTATGTCAGGAGAACTTCTCGACAAGAAATGGAGGTAACGATAATTTCAATGTATTTATTTATAATTTACTTAACTGCGAATGGATATATGCGCAATACGTCATAAGAGCAGAATTAGGCTCTGGTTTAATTGCTCAAGAAAAATATTAAAGTGACATGTTATGTTTGAAAACAGCTTACGTTTGTGGATCCCGTCCAAGACTTAAGCTACATGCCAATTAATTTTCTTGGCAGGCATCAAAAAGACAACCTGGCACATCCGGCCGTTTGCACAGGACAGTGACGGGTGAGTGGGTGTGGTCATCAGAAGAAGAAGATAGTGGTGCTTCGAGTGGCGAAGAGGGTAAAGAGACCCTTCCGGTTAATACGATCGACAATGGAAGCAGCGACGAGGAGGTTCCTGAACCTGAAGAATATTATGGTCCGGTTAAGTCTGCGCAAAGTCGTGTTGCCATACCAACCGCAGAAGAAAACGTTCCCATCAATCTGGTACTCAGATTGCGGTGAGTTAAATATGACAAATTTCTACTCTCATTATTTTAGTCAGACCGATATTTTCCACTTCCTGACAAATCCTATTGCTGCTCAATACTCCTTTCCATTACAGACGTCCAGACATACAATTCAGCCTTGAGGAATCCTCCGAGTACGAATCCTTTTATAATCCCACTTACTTTTCTTCCTTATTTCCAAATCCACTTTTGAAATGTAAATCAAGTCCCTTTTGTCCTATATAAATTATAAGATGAATTACAGCATCGACTGATTGTTCTTCCTTCGTTTCGCAGCAATCAGAAACGTGAACTTAACGATATTCGATTCGAATTCGCGGTGGGTGTCGATTCCGTCGAGGGAATCGCTGCTGAACTGGTAGGAGCGGGTCTTGTTGATGCAAGAGACATTGTTGTAATCGCAGCAAATTTACAAAAACTTATTGACAGTGCCGGCCAGTTACGTACAGTCACATTTTCCCTGGTAAGTGGAATATTATTTTTTATCTTTAATGCCCATTCAATGCACATGCTACATTCATCGTGAAGTTGCAAAATTAGTATAAGTTTATTATTCGTTTCGATATCATTTGAGAAATTTGACGAATCCAATGTCCTTTCAAGATCGAGGCTACAAGGCAATTGATTTCTGTTTCAGAATTCGGGATATGCTGCCAACGAGGTACCGGATGACAAGGCGTTAATCGGATTTGCTCAGATCTCTATAACCGATTAAATATTTCGCAAGTGTTCTGAAATCTCAGGATAACGTTCTTAATCAATGCTATTTGCGGAAAAACGTAAAATTACCGGAAGCTTTAATCTTAGTGTCATGGTAATTAATGGCGAGTGCGATATCAATATCGAAGAATAGCCATCGTGGCTAGGTGGAAATTAGAATTTACTTGGAACAATCAGAGAAAAAGACAGCATCGAAAATTAAGTCACGCGGCGTTGCGTACAGCTTTCCGTATTTCCTTTTATTTTGGTGTTCTATTCATGAGCCGCCACGAAATTTTCATTGCAAAACGTAAAGTAATCCAATACTCACGTTTTTCTATATTCCGTTACTCACGGAGCGCTCAGAAGCTAATCTAATCTAGGCATTGCCAGAGATATGACTATGAACTGTTGTATGCAGATATACAAAAAAAAATCTGAAACATTTAGATTATCATCTTGTACTGGCTTAAGTCGTTTAGACATACATTAAGGTATAACGATCGTAGCTTCATATAATCAATTTGTAACGTTCGTGTTATGTTATATTAATTTATGTAAATATTAGTGATTTAGTGAAACATTAAGCTTCTTTTTGAAGATCGAGGGTCGAGAGAAGGGAAAGCGAAGAAAAATCTTAACGAAACTCATTTTCGAATTGATTGAACGAAAGAATGGTGATTTCTGATAAAGGTGCTTCGGGCATCTTATTTACTTATTTGAGATATACCTGGTTTGCTTTACGTGCCGGATATTCTGTCGAATAAGTTAGGTACATTATATATATGGGGTCTTATAAAGTCACCAGTTTTCGTGGTACAAAATACAAATTACTGAAATATATCTTTCGTGCTTCGTACCTTAGGACATAGGAGACACAAGAGTACTAAAATTGTTTTGTACTTAATCAAATAGAATTATAATAGTGTAACCATATTTTCATGGCTTTTAGATGTAGTTGTTCTAGAACTTTAACTTTCCACTCGCCTTGCAACCAATTTTAGGAAGTAAAAATAACGAGTGCTACTGTGGCATCACTAATCAATGAAGAAACACACAGAACCAAGAATTATTATCAAACTCAATAAGTCAATACTAGAGTATTTGTACTGTTGCGTATCGTGACAATATGTTTCTTCGCTTCAATAACAAGTGTTCAGTAGTACCAGTCGAATTGGATTCACATGGAGATAAAGTCACCGGGTTAAATTTATTTTCACAATATTCTCGTAATACGAGCCAATGATTCGCGTATCACTTACTATAATAGGCAGTTGCCTGCACAGTGTACGCTAAATGACGCTAAATTGAATGAGTTCATTCAGAAAGGCTTACAGCTTATTAGTTTAATATAACAGTCGATGCAGCATAGCAACAATTATATTATAAACAATAGAGATACTACTTTTCTTTTTGCTCTACGTCTGCACTGATTCTTTCTTTTCGTATGCATTCAATAAGCAGCCAAGTGAAAATTCATTAGATGGATCATTCATTTACGAATTTATTTGTAAATACATGCCGTTTGCGTTTTGAACTTCGAAAACCAGAGGAAGAGTCTCTCGATTTAATCAATAAACGCCAGATGAACGTCCTATCGTGCTTCGATTATTGCTGAATGGCCTCTGTGGTATTGCAAAGTGCATTGAAAGATAAACTCAAATGATAATAATAATTGTCTTAATAGTCCAACTAGCTGTAAAGGATTTAGCTAGTTATATCTGACATGGCACTATCCTGTAGCACGTAGATTTCCTATACTAGACGTTTTTTAATACTTGAAACAAATTTTTATCATTCATTTTAGTCTGATTACGTCACGATAATGTATGTGCCTTATCCTGATACAATATCGGCGTTTCCTTACCACTCTAGATATCGATTTCTCGTTCAATTTCAATCGCAAGGGACTCGCTGATGTCCCTAATCAATGATGAGAATAAAAAAGGAAAAAAGTAATTCAAGAAGATACGATTATCATATGAAATAACATCACTAGTGCCGTGCGATTAAAGTGCGCGCTCCACCTAGGTGTTATCTATGTACCGAAAACATAATTTATTTGTATTAATATCAAACAATATTTAGCAAGAACGTTATTGTGCTTTATTCCATAACATTGCGATGGCCAACTTAAGATTTTAGCGAGTACGTACATAAAGAATATATGATTTGGCAACAAACGAAAGTGCAGGACTTACTTAATTTTTATTTCAATTCTATTATGTAGCGAGACATATATATACATAGTTCTATTTATATATATAATATATATATATATATATATATATATCGCGCGAGCAAGCGGAAAGCCTTGCATTTATTATCAATCAATATTATTGCAATAAAGCGTTACTCTTTGTATGTTATACGCTCGATTTTTATAAACGGACGCGATTTCACGTCGGAAACGTTTCTTCGTATTTTCTCGGGTATTACACTGCATCTGGATAAATAATTCCTTGCCTCTCATTCCCCCTGTACATTTATCGCAAATGACAGTAACTTTTCGAGGGATTGTGTGCGAATACAAAAAAAAAATTATTGAAATTATAATTCGCGCAGATAAACTGACATTTTTCTACGATTATTCGATTGATCTTTGCTTGAGATTATTTTACGGTTAATAAAGTATTTGTTTTGAGGTTTTATACAAGCAATAGAGCTTACTTTATTGACTGACAATTTTATATTATTACTTGCAATAGAAAGGCCAATGTTTGTCAACTGTCAAAGCCAAGTTCATGGAGAACAGTGATGAATTTAACTATTTGAATCTGTAACGGTTAGCGTTAGTGCAATTTCGTACACTCCTTGTGAGTTTGCGAAATAGGATGTAGGTAAGTGGTCGGGGCTGGCGTTTTTAAGAATTTAGGCAATACAGGATTGTATCATAAAATAAAGTAACAAATGTTTATTGAATTACCAATAAAAGGTACAACAATCTCAGATATTATATCAATGATATAATCGTCAAGTGTAATGTCGGTATTGTAGGAAAGGATTGTCAGGGGTGCGTCCTATATTTCTTATCTATTCCTCTAGCACTCTGCCCTATCTTCGTGGAGTGGAGATATGCCTAGCTTTAGGAAGGCGGCCCAGGTGGCGCTCTGCCTATTGGTTGTGGCATTAGGTACAAATTGGCTAATCGTAGCGAGGATAATAGATCAAAACCAAAATGGCGTCAACTGAATTTTCTGACGGACATCGCTCTGCTCTTCTCAGAACTTAGACAAAATTTCTTTACGCACGATGCTCGGTGAAATAGCATGGACTAGTATTGCCAGAGATTTCGACAAAATTTTTAATTTTGGACATTTTTGTGATTTTCACATGGCATAAATCGAGCGAAATGACTGACGAATTGACTTTATTAACCTGCTTTATCCTTTCGGATTTAATTCGTACTTAGTCTCGTTCTGAATACTTTTTCTTTGAATGAATTAAATTGATTTGAAATTTATCATTTAACTAATTGAAATGATAGATTGATTAGCGGGAAGCGCTAATTATCTATCGGAATTTATTTATATTATTTTCAGCTGATTCACTTTCGAGAGAGGGTTTTCGCTCTCAGTATGGGAGTACTGAGAGATTGGAGAATTTGTACCGTTACAAATCTTTTACGAACTCCTCAAGGATTTCTTGCATTTTTTGTTCTAGTTCTTATTAGCCATGGATATGAAATAGTGGGAAAATAAATGTAATTAAGTACATCTGTTTACGTCAGTTTTTAATGCACGTTAGAGAAATTATGTAGTACAGGTATGTATATCTGTTCTAGTTTTCTTAAAAGCCAATAATTCTTTATAAACGTTCCGCTCATTTCAATTGATAGGTAAGTATGTCGGGTGGCTTCGAAGTTCATATTAATAAATTCTTAATGCAAAAAAAAATTGATCCAATAGTGTAATTAAATTTTTATCATTTATTAACAGTGTAAATGTATTCAATAGCACGGATATGAATTCGTCAGACATACAAAATTAATCTGAACCAGAGGAGATTATTATATATGAAAGATGCTCGTAGCGGAGTCTCAATGAAACTGTACTAAATTTTATATATTTGATGAATGTCACATAAATTTATTACTATCCGAATTCATATTTTGAGGTTAAGATATTTATATCTCCCCGGAAAAAATGATTATACGTTATCAGATGAAAGATTTGCCTTTATCTGATCAGATATAAAATTTTACAAGGATTTATTATGAATATATAAATTTTATATAAATAATATTCTAAAAGATACTTATCTCTCATTCTTTATTCATAAATAGGTTCAGTACTGTTATTTAAGGGTATACAATTTGTATGGAATTTATATATTCAAAATGTACTTGTGTACAATTTTTAATCTGGTCAGACAGAGACAAATTGAGGATTTGATTATATATTTTATGATTTTCTATATTCATTTTTTTTTTAATCTGAATACGTAAGAAGAGACTTTCGAAAGTCTGCTTTATCCACGAAAAAAGTCAGACGCACATCTGTAAAGTATCACAGATCAGTGTGTGACTAGTTCAAAGGGCAAAGAGGTTATTATTCGTAAACGATACATCAATTTTGAAGTATCGTTATATAGGGTTCAACAAATCATACATGAATGAATATTCCCTGATAATAAAGTATTTAAATAAGTACAGAGATACAGCATCATGAAAAGATGCATATTATTTTGTACATGAGTTATAAAATGTCGGTCAGGGAAAGAGCAAAAAAAAAGACACGAAATTATTAAGAAACGCAAAATTTTATATAATTAAATTTTACAAAAAATACATTAGAAAATGTAAATTCTATATAAATAATATTTCCTATACTATTTGCAACGCCCCCTCCCCCCCCCCCCCCGCCCCCCGGATAAAACTATTCTTTGTTTATATTATTTATAAAGAATTTACATTTTCACAGTAAATTCTTGTAAAATTGTAGTTCCTATAAAACATGATCAGAATAGATACATAATTTTGATTTAAAATCATATTTCCCTTGGATATTCTAGTATTTCATTGTAGCGCACAATACATATTGAATTCAAATAATTAACGTACTGAATTCCTATTATAATTACATATACTGTTATCATGGTCATTGAACTTTACACGTGGTGATGTTTCTATTTTACTTGAATTTTCCACGAGGTCAGAACAGGTATGTTACGATCATTTCCACAAATATTATTCTTATTTGATATTACATGTATCTACTGCATACTGTCACACAATGTTTGTAGTTTTATATCACAGTTTTATAGGTTAGGAGCAACAGTCAGCATGATCGAGTACGCGCAGTCCGCGCAACTACACTCAACAGTCAGTATCTGCTTTTGAACGTCGACCTCGACTATACTACATGCTTGTAGCAGAAGAATAGAATATTATAGGAAGACGCCGTAGCGGTTGGACGTTTCTATCGGGCGCTGTGATCGAAAGGAACTGACTACGATATCGCAAACATCTTGCAAGTAAGTTTCTTACGTTTTTTTTGTAACATAAAACGAAGGAATAGGATGCGCGGAACGCTGTACATTAGTACGTCTCATATAGTGTCTTGAATGACCTTCAAGATGGTGCAGCTGCACATTTTTACAAGTTTCTAATAATTTTTTTTTTTGGTTAAATTATTAGACGCGGCTATAGAAATTTAATAGGGAAATATTTGTATTGTTATTAACATAAATAGCGATCCTCTAATGGATGTTCAGTAGATCTATTTGAGTTATTGATCACTGTTACTTGTAATATCTTTTTTATGGGTTTTTCTTTGTAGAAATTTTTCTTTTTCCCCGTTAGTTTTTCTTTACTGTTCTTTGAGAAATTATGACTGGTATCAAAAAGTATGAAAAAATGGGTAAAGTTGTTATAGATCTGTTTGCTCATCAGAAAAAATATATACAGTCAGCAGAGCCGCTCTTGTGCATACTAAAAAGAAGAACGATACCTACGTGTAGGAAATTATTAAAATGGTTAGACAATTTTAATATTTAGACAAAATTTTACCCTTATCTGTAATTTTATAACGTATCTTATTATTTTGAGTCTCTGCATTACATACTGTCTTATAATGATTACAGGCAATAAAATCTAGTAGAGCTCATGATAACGCAAGATTATACTCGCCGTAAGATTATGTACGTTGTGAATTTTGAATTAACACAGTTAATAATGGGCCATACATACATTATAGCGTGCCCATCGTAAGAGTTTAGTAAATACTCGATGTGCTTTTAATATTTAAAATATTGTAATATCATCTGTCGCGTCCCGCCACAAAGTACAGTTCGGGCTAAAAGTTTAAATAATTCGAAAAGTTAAGGCTTCTACCTGAGGAATATTAATTCTTTTTACTTTCTTTTCCAGATCGTTCAGATGGCAAATACCGCTACCTTAGGATGGATAGATTATTTGGTAATAGCACTGATGCTTTGCATAAGCTCGGGCATCGGTTTATATTACAGACTAACTGGCGGTCGTCAACGGACATATGAGGTAATTAGAAAACGTATGCTTCGATCGCTTAAATTGATCCTCACAATACAGAGCCATGGAGTATAATGCCTAATACAAAACTATGGCTTATACTGATCCTCGCGTTACATTAAAAAAGAAGAATTACAGCGCGTTAAACTAAGATAAGTGGCTATAACAATAAAGTAATCTCGCGGAAGATGGTAAATATGAACAATGTCTTCTGATATTTAGAGATACATTTTTTTTTTTTTATTAGCGTATATTAGTTTTATCTAATTCAGTAATAAAGTCCGTAAGCAGGTAATGACGTCATAAGGCATAACTACGTAATTCAAATTTAATAGACACACTATATGTTACTTTTTTTTAAATAACTTTTTACAGGAATATTTCAATGCCAATAGGTCAATGAGTATATTGCCTGTCGGCATCGCCCTAATGATTTCATTTATGTCGGCGATCACGCTACTGGGTGTTTCAGCCGAAAATTATACCTATGGCACTCAGTTTGTCATAGTAAATCTTTCCTACCTCGTAGGAACTCCTATAGTCTGTTACGGATTCTTTCCAGTATTTTATAAGCTTCAAGCGACTAGCGCTTACGAGGTCAGTATACTTAATATATTAATTATATAATTTTTATACGTAACTCATGGATGCCGTTTGATTTGATTTCAGTATTTAGAAAAAAGATTTGGAGTCGGTGCTAGATTAACCGCCAGCTTCATATACTCGATTCAAATACTTTTGTACTCGGGCGTTGTACTTTATGCACCGGCCTTGGCTTTGGAAGCCACTACAGGTCTTTCCAAAACTGGAAGTATTATTATTATCGGCCTGGTTTGCGCTTTCTACTCGAGTGTCGGTGGTATCAAAGCAGTGCTGATAACCGACGTCTTTCAAGGTGCACTCATGTTCATCGCCTTATTCGTCATCATTGGCGTCGCTGCTAATGACGTTGGTGGTTTAGGCGAAATTTGGAGAATTGCCTACGAGGGTGGTCGAATTCAATTCGACAGGTAATTCTAAATTTTGTATACAAAATTCATAAGAGGCCCCACGTTACAGTCGTTTTTGACTGGTTACATTTCACATTGATTTTTATTCAATATTATTTTGGATTTCAGTGTTTCTATCGATCCGACCGTAAGACACACTTGGTGGGGCCAAATGATTGGTGGAATCTTCACATACTTATCGCTTTATGGCGTTAATCAAGTTCAGGTGCAACGTATGTTAACAGTGAGGCAGGTTTACGGTGCTTTGTTAATTTTTATCACGTGGGACGATGCTCTACGCCTTTGAAATTCCTAATGGGTCGCGTAACCTTTCAGGAATCTAAAATCAGCTCAGATTGCCATGTGGCTAAACTGGCCAATTCTTGCGTTCTTATCCATTTGTACCTGCTTTTCCGGATTGGCCATTTATAGTAAATATTATAATTGCGATCCGGTCAGTGAAGGGAGGATCAGCTCTACGGATATGTTGATGCCGCTTTACGTTATGGATACGATGTCACATATTCCTGGATTACCTGGATTATTCGTTGCAGGTAATAATCTCTATCCGTAACCCAAGATCATTCATGAATGTCATATCGTTTAAGCATTCTACTTCATCTGTTCTCATTTTCTTTTTCTCTGAGGTATTTTTAGTGCCGGACTCAGTACCATATCAGCTGGACTCAATTCACTGTCAGCGGTTACATTGGAGGACTATATAAAACCATTATATAAAAAACGCGTTGGTTATGACTTTCCGTTATCCAAATCTATACTCCTTGGAAAGCTGTTGGCTTTTCTCTTTGGACTAGCTTGCATCGCCGTGGCCTTCTTGGCGCAGTATTTGGGCGGTATTCTTCAGGTAAACCATTTTACCTCCATCGAATATCATTTTTTGTCAATCGATACATCACTTTGATTTTAGGGATCGTTAACTATTTTCGGAGTTGTTGGTGGTCCACTTTTGGGCATGTTCACCTTGGGTATGGTCAGTCAAACAGCAACGCAACGCGGAACCGTTACAGGTTGCTTGGTAGCACTTGGATTTTCATTATGGATTGCTTTCGGGCAACCGAGACCAGCAGCACCGAAATTACCGGTAACTACGGATGGCTGTAATTCTACCTTAACTCGGAATCAGACATTCAGTGCAATGCAATACGCCACCTTAGATACGAAAGCGGAGTAAGTTTTTGCTTTAATGAATTTCCATCTTATGTTAATTCTAATCTATTACTACGTTCTGTGATTTATTATTATTTCAGGAGCATCCATGATTCCTCCTATTTCTATCTTTATCGACTATCCTACATCTGGTACTGTGCCATTGGATTTTCAATAACTGTCGTAGTCGGATTACTTGTCAGTAATTTGGCTCGAATCATTTTGAGAGAGGAAAAGGAAAAATTGAATCCGGATTTATTTTTCACAATCATTGGCAATCGTATACGGAGTAGAGAGACGTCGCCACACGAGGACAATGGATTGTCGGTTGTAGATTTTGAAGTACAAAATAAGTTAAGGTTCAATGGTAGAGAGCGGCTGGATAGACAAAAGGGGAATGATAATACCAGTTTCTAGCGGTTATGGTGTTTATGTCGCGCATGGTTGATCATATGACGTATTAGATTTGGATATTTTGTATGTAGAATTGAAGGAGATGCTCATTCTCTAAATTATCAAACTAAACGGTAGCGGGTTTTACAATTGGTATTATTTGCCGGCATTCTTAGTACACTAATTAAGGAATCACCACACACGCGTTCGCCATTTTGTCATTACTAAGAAACTATCTGGACATTGCACTGAATACGGTAAAAACGGCCGTACGTTTTTCGCAAGGTCGAATTCAGAAATAAATTTCGATCATCAGTGCAGAAGGGTTCGAGTCTATCTCATAATGAATTTTAGTATAATTGTTTTATCACTTATCGTACAAACAATTTAACCGAGTACTTACAATTAGTTATTATATATACGTAAATAATAGAAATTTAAATTTTATGCAGAATCCACGGATCGACAGTGGATTTGATCAATTGATACAGATACTACATAATAAATCTATATTTCTTGAAATAATTCAACGATATTTTCCCTCTCCTCGATACATAAGCAAAAACTATCGCATGGTACGAAAAGCGAGCACAGAAGTTTTCAAAACTCCACAACAAAGTGAACAATAATTGTACGAAATGTCGAAGTAACGTAGCAGCAAAGTTTCAACAATACCAGTGTACAGTACCTGAAAATTCCAAAAGAGACAAATTTCAAAATATTATTGTGTAAGGCAATTCGCACTGTATTGCCATTCCACTGGTATGACAGTATACTTCTAAACACCATGTATTAACCAATTACAGTGGCACAGTTCGCGTGGCATAACATCGTCTTGGCTATATGGAGTCAGCAATACCAAAGTAAAAATTTCCAAATCTAATCGTGATCGTCGCGAGGGATGATTGCAAAAAGTTTAAAGCCCCGCAAAAAGGACAATACAGATTAAAAGTATCCCTAAAATTCTTCGTATTCAATTACTGCATATTAGGCAATTAAAACGGATCGCGCTCGCCCAGATTAAACCAGTGTCAGTCAGTTGAAACCAGTTTCAATTTAAGTTCATGTTGACTAAGACTCTAGTTGCCGGCCCTTTATTTCCCACTGGACGATCCGCGTTATTTTCCTTCTTCGTACTTGCCGTTAACTTCAATTAGTCCATTATGAAATTCTCAGTGATCGTGAAATCTCAGTGATCGGTTATGAAATTCTCAGCCCCGTGACTATGAAGTGTCATATACGATTTCCTATAATCCAAACATTATTACTACGCTAGTCATGTGCACGTCACAGTAGGGATCAAGTCGCGACATCTGTACGATCATCTTTGAACTTTAATCAAAATCAGTTGATCATCCCTTGATTTTTAACGATTCCATTGAAATCCGGTTTGGACTTGTAATTAAACAAACACAGACTTTTTTCACATGTGCTTTGACTTAGAAGAATCGCGCGTCACATGGATTTCCATGTTTACAATATGAACTAATTACGGACTCGTACCTTGTGGGGATGATGAACAGAAACATAAATCCGTGACGCATTCCGGAACGGATTGAAACAGCAACAGGAAATTGTGGACTCTCAATTATTCTTACTTCAATAGAACCTTTATGAGTTTTCATAATTCGACGAACAATATGATTTTTCTCTTGTTTGAAATTACACGCTCGACGGACGCTTCGTGTGTTACAGGATAGATGGAAGATTTTTCCACTTTTAGATACAATCGGTGATTCTCTTATCAAGTTTACATAAATTATTTTTCATTTTTTCACTTATTTCTCTCATTCTTCTCGATAAGCTAATCGGTCATTGTTTAGTTATCCATTCTATACAATAACGCGTACTGTAGCATGATAATAATTTTCTGTTCCTATGGAATTTCAGTACACTACTTATACATAGATTGTTTTATTTCACTTAAATGTTATACTGGCTGTGCTTAATGAAAATTCATAATTAATCTTTATATCACTAGCAGCAAGGACATTCTTATTGGAATATTTCGACAAATTTTGACGGCATTTGGCTTCGTGTTGTGGTAGTGATATTATTGTTGACAACGACTTATACTTGAAAGCCATCATGGAAGGGGGATGCTTCATATAAAGGCGCACGTGACAATTAAAACGATCAGTCTTAAAACAGTTCCCCGTTTAATCCATCACTCTAGTCCGACGTTCGACTGATTAATGAAAAACCCTCAGATCTAAGATTTGCGTTGAAACGTAAATTTTTAAAAAATTCTTAAAATTTATTTTTATACCGATAAATTCATATAAGCTTAGACTAATCAATTAAAGCGCATATATGCGTTACGCGAGGAGAACCAGTAAAATTATTCAATTACAGTTTCGTACGTTTCTATTGATCGCGTTGAATCGATAAATCGATAATCGAAGTTTTCGAGAATAATATTTTTAGGCATAAGTAACAGTTTCGTTATTTTCTACTTTATTTTATATAACGGGTAAGTCATTTGAAATATTATGGATTTACTCTTGTATGTTAGATTAATGAGAATTTTCTACATTACAATTGCACACGAAGGCTACGTTAAAAAATATTATATTAATTGCGTGATATTGCAGTTTTATTGAATTTACCAATATAAAGATATAACTTCGTTTAATTGAGCTTTTACACATTTTTAAACTGTCACAGTGAAATAAACAAATTACAAAATAACATGAATTATATATCAATATTATTGGATAAACCCTCTGTTTTCTGTGCAATTTTTCTCTGTTATTTTTAACAGTTAACTCCATTACGTTATCTATTTCCGGTAAGGACTAATCCTAAAGTATTACGAAACTGTCTGACTCAATTCGTTATTATAAACTTTTTTACTCACTTTTCCCCTGCACGATGTTCCGACACTAATGAAAAATAACCTAATTCAAGAAACTTTGAGATTTCTGAAAAAAAAATTTCATCCAATTTTATTCATTTAATTTTCACTCTTTAATTTGTACCGCTCGAATCCACTTTGGGACAACCGCATCCACTTCGAACCAGAAATGATTAAGAGATTGCAAATGGCGGCTATACAATAACGTGACACAAGGGTGCAATTCCATTCCGCTTCAATTCTTAATACCTCAACACGTGGCAATTATCCAGCTGTCAATTTGTCAATAAAAGCAAAATTGCAACGAACAACTTTCATTGCACTAATCGACCCTATCACACAATCTTAGATCTATTGCATACGTCTACGGAAGTGTGATGCACTTGTGCTATGACAATTACAGGACAATATAATTTACACTGATACTTAAGTAAGATCTTGACAATGTCAAGTATAGAGATCAATTGAATTGACAAGATAGAGTCCATCAGTCATTCCGAATGATATATCTCGTTGTCTAGATACTTTTGTTATATGTAAACAAATTTTTTTTTCAAGTACAAATTTGATTTTACCTAATAAAAATGATCTCTGTTTGAGGTTATAGTCTGCGTGAAAAGAATTGATGGCAATGCGGCTGCAGCTACTCGTCTTCCTTCTTGCCCTTTACGCGTCATCGACAGAACAACGGCGAGTCGAGGCGGACGAGGAAAAATGTCGAGAAAATTATCCGGCGCTGCTTCACTTCTTTTCATGGGCCGATTATACGGTTCTGGCAATTATGTTGCTAATATCCTGCGGCATCGGGATGTTTTATGGTTTCTTCGCCAGCAAACAAGAAACGAGTGATGACTTTTTGTTGGGCGGCTCCAGCATGGGAACATTTCCTATGGCAATGTCACTGGCTGCCAGTTTTGTGACGGCCATTGAACTACTTGGAAATCCAGCTGAAATGTATGGACAGGTAATGACTATAATCATTTATTATTACTTGCTTTTTCAAGATAGTCTCTATGTCGTTTCAGGGTACTCAATTTTGGATGACCTGCTTGGCATTTATAATAGTCGTTCCGATCACCTCCCGATTTTACTTACCGGTTTACATGAAGCTGAGATTGACATCCAGCTACGAATATTTAAATTTACGTTTTAATCGGCACTGCAGATTACTGGCCAGTGTTCTATACATGCTACAAATGATTCTATACACGTCAGTCGCCGTTTACGCGCCAGCTTTAGCATTAAGTCACGGTAAGTTAAGTGCGCATTTGCGTTTTTTGTATTTTCTTTTTTTTTTTAATAATTGAATATTTTTATATTTAAATTTTAGTCACAGGCCTCAATACTTACCTAGCCGTAACTCTAGTCTACGTGGTGTGCATATTTTATGCTTCTCAAGGTGGTATGAAAGCCGTCATAATGACGGACACGTTCCAGACGGCTGTACTGTTGGGTTCACTCTTTCTGATCGTGGGATGCGGGATGACCTGGGCAGGAGGCATTGCTGCGGTTTGGGAGGAAAATTATCAAACTGGAAGAATTGAATTTTTTAATACAGACCCAAATCCTACGGTTCGTCACAGCTTGTGGAGTGTCGTTATTGGCGGTACATTCTATTGGGCTACGATGTTCTGCAGCAATCAGGCATCGGTACAGAAATATCTGAGTGTGGAAACAATTGGACAAGTTAGAACGTAGGTGAACTAAAATTATGATATATGGATTTTTGATTTTGTTTGTCGTCACTAGACCGACACCCGCGCATCGTGACAGCAGCACTCTGAACAAACACAGTTTCACACTGCATGTCTATTCTAGTAAATTAAATCATTGACTAATATGAAGCGACAAAAAAAATCTAACATGGATTTTTAAGAATGAAATAAATTCAGATATTCCATCTAAAATTATATTATTTTACAGAGCACTTTGGGTGTCGGCCATTGGCCTGATCATCATTTATACAGTCAATTTCCTGACTGGTATGGTACTCTACAGTGTCTACAGACACTGCGATCCAGTAACTGCAAGATATATTACGGCACAGGATCAATTGCTACCTCTCTACGTTATGAATTTCATGGGGGAGCTCAAAGGCGTTCCTGGTTTCTTTGTAGCCGGTATCTTCGCCGCCTCTCTCGGGTTGGTACATAGAAACTATTTCCATAGAGAAATCTACCACCGGTATACACCACGGAAGAATGTTCTGCACGAAGAAAAATTGTTTCGTAATTTTTAGAACTGTCGCCAGCGCTCTAAATTCCCTAGCGGCAATAACCTGCGAAGACATTCTGCAGGGTGTGTTAAAAATTGAAATACCATCGGGACGCGGCGCTATTTACGCACGATGGATCAGCGTCTTTTTCGGGGCTTTGAGTTTCGCGCTTGTTTTTGTCGTACGGCAACTCGGTGGTGTGCTACAGGTAAATTCTGCTTTTATCATCTACACTCAGCTTTGTTACAAGCGGTGGTACATTATTACCTTTTTCTTGGTTAGGTTGCATTGTCATTTAACGGCATGGTCGGTGGAGTGACGCTAGGGTTATTTACCCTGGGCATGTTCGTACCTTGGGCAAATGCTAAAGGTGCTATGGTGGGTGCTATCACTGCTCTAGCCTTGGTATTGTGGATTGGATTGGGAGCACAAGTAGCTGCGTTAAATGGTCATATCCAATTAGACAGTAAACCTATTTCCGTTGACGCTTGTCCATGTGTGAACGAGACTACGTTAATCATGTCAAAGGTGGATGAGACTCACGTTAATATTTCATCAATATACAGGGTAAGTACTGCTCAATCTTTTTAGTTTTCAAAAATATTTTTTTTACTCACGTGGAGAAGTTTACTGGAGGGTTAAGGATAGACGGAAATTTTCAAAGTAAAATTGCTGAATAACGGGTTTGAATTTTTCTTCAGGTGAGTTACCTGTGGTACAGTGTGATTGGCTGCTTGACGACCGTCTTGTTAGGTGCTGTTGTTAGCGTTGCTACCGGTCCTCAAAATATTGCTGATTTGGATCACGACCTTCTTTGTCCACCCATCAGATTGTTGCTTGGTGTTCATAAAAAGCCGCGTACTAGGAACATTCAGGGTATTGCGAATCTTGCCCTGGATCTTGACGACGAGAAGATACAAATTGAAGGGAGCAAAAGTGAAAAGTAATATCCGATTTTAGCATCGATATCGATCGTAAATTATTGTCATCGTCATTACCGTCGCTGTCATTATCGAAACATAGAAAATTATCGGTAAATCAAATTCGATATGATAAATAAAAGAATTCTTTTGCGAATATTCACAAGCTATGTCATTTCAGTAGCTCTCATTGTTTGACAATTGCCCGTCAAACAATTATTCATAAGCTTATCGACTATCGTCTCTTTTGAAAAAAATAATTTTTTATAAATTCAAGAGTCAATAGGCATAGCGATATACGTCGGATGATCATTAATGTTATGACTACGAATATTTCAGTCAACGCAAGTAGCCTTTGAATAATGTAACACATACGCAGAAACCATGATTTACAGTACATACGTCAATTACTCAATTATTTATAGCAGACTTAAATGCAGAAATTAGTAATTCCTTTTTTTAGATTATAGTACAAATTACAGTATTTATAGAATCGTTTAAGCATCGCGTTTTACATATGTATAGTACCTCGCGCGGAAACTCTCAAACGTTATTTTATGAACTAGAGGATCGCCGTTATGGAACATATTTGTGAAGATGCAATATTTGCGACAATATATTCACCCATGACTCCAATATACATTGTTTTCAGGCACCTACCATCTATGCGGTTCACCTGAATGGTTATAAAAAAATTTTTAATATTTTATAAGCTGTTGCATTTCTAATGCTCTTAGTACAATCAATCTGATCTAGCAGCAGTGCTAAGTACTTATCAATTGTAAATAATATATGTGCGTGTAGAAATAAATATAAAATATAAACCTAAAAAATTTTATATAATTTCATATAAAAGAATGACCTGCCTTTAGAAATGGGGAAGGTACTAAATCTTCATTATGCAATTAGGAATCAAGGTATATCATGATATTAGTTCCATTTCGTGTTGACAATCGATCTTATGCTCTGATCAATAATTTGAAATGTTGAAGACACCGTAAATGCTTCGTATATTGTAATCATACGTATATGGTTACAATATGTGTAATGATGCGCAGTTTTTACATTTATGGCTATACTATGTTCACTTAGATCTATAGCAGTCTCGCCATAACTCCTAGGCCAGGATGAAGCAGGAAAGAGAGTAAGGTAGGGAGAGTAGCAGCCAGTGAAAGTGGATCAATACACCGTAAGCGTTAGGTATCCGTCGGCGTGTATAATTTTAGCAGTGGCAACGAGACCAGAGAACAAATCTTCGACTGAAAACTTTTAAGCATTTCTGGGAAAAGTTACCGGTGTTTCAATAATTGAGAAAATAATTTCTGCTACATTAAACGCCCTTCTGATCATGCGTGATGTGAATATACGTACATAATAAAAAAAAGAATTGAGTGATGGTCGTGAGAGTTCGCTGAATGACGAAAGCAAGAGGAATCTTTGAATAATTATTAATCGGAAATGGTTTAGTAATTAAGATCATGTTAAATTTAAGCAGATGTTACAGTTAAGTAGACGTGTTAACGACGAGTGCTGTCAAATTGATAATTCGCAGGATTCGCTGTGACGCGACTCCATAGACCAGAAAGTCACTTGTTTACCTGATACAACGTACCACGTTATTTTCGTAAGTGTATTTTATTTTCTATGCATAGTAAAGTCGAGAAAGTAGAAATACATTGTTATCGAAATGCTCGTGTCAATGAATGTGGAATGTTGAATGATGTTAATAAAAAAAAAAAAAAACATTTCCTGTAATTACATAGTTGACAGCAGTAACAGCTGCTGGTACATAAATTCTTATTTGTCGTAAGCCATAGAATTTTTGGTAGATGTAATCACTACTTAAGAGCGTATGTAATTTTTACAGTGATAACGAAAAAAAAAAAAAAATGGTCTGGAAGCTTAGCTTGTCTTACCTGCGATTACTGCGCTGGACAATTTTCATACCCTTAATCATATACTTTTCACTTTTCTTTGTGAAGTATAATAAAACTTTACCGCTGAAGAGCTCAGTACCGGAAGAGATTCGAGGTAATCCAGCAATAATCAAGAGTCTCTCGATTGAAGTGGAGACCCCAGCGGTAGAGAGAATAGTTGAAAAGGATTATGATAAATACGAAAAGGCTGGAATGGATCACAGAGACGATAAGAGCATACGAGAAGTCGAGCAGGTTGAGAATCAAGAGAATCCACAAAAGCTTCTAGAAGATACATTCCAGAGAGCTGACACAGATGGGAATCAATTGCTGGACATTCAGGAATTAGCTAAATGGATACACGCGAAGATTACAGAGCATATTAATCGCGCGATGAGAGAAAACATAGGCCTGTTCACTGCTATAGACAATAATCCTAGAAACGGTAGGTAAATTCGTCGAGTGTTTAAGATCCGCCTTTATATTAAATGAAATGATTGTTATCAGGTGAAGTTTCCTGGGAAGAGTATCACGCCTACTTCCTGAGATCTCATGGGTTTTCGGATAACTATATTAATTCTCACGACAAAAGACACGGGGAAATGTCCAGGTCCTTGAAAGAGACTATTATGAGAGACAGAGCACGGTGGGCCGAGGCCGCCACTAATGATCCTGAAAGACTGGCATTGGATGAATTCTTGGCATTCACGCATCCGGAAAGCAGTCATAGGGCGCTTTTGCAAATGGTGGAGGATCTGTTAGAGAAGTTTGGTATGACTAGGATATTATATGGATACTAGAGAATGATAAATATTTTCCAAATTTAATGAAATCATCTTATTCCTTAAAGATCAGGACAGTGACGAGCAATTGACAGAAAATGAATTTTCAAGTTTACCATCGGATGGTGTAGGTCTGGATTTACGTGAAGATCAGAACGAGCCAGTACCGGGAAGTGAAGATCGTCGTAAGGAATTTCGTCATCTTATTGATAAAAATAAGGATGGCAAAGCTGACCGCACAGAACTTTTGGTAAGCTTGATAGTAGATAGGTGAATGCGTGCTTGATATATATATATATATACTTAATATATTAATGTCATTTTAGATGTATATTGATCCAAGAAATCCAAGACATGCCATTCAGGATGCACAACATTTGATTGTACTGTCGGATGCGAATCAAGATGGGAAGCTTAGTTTACCAGAGATACTGAGTAAGATGGATTTATTTTTGGGTAGCAAAATGGTAGATACCGAAAGGAGTTTTCATGACGAGTTCTAATGAATTGGAGAATTGTCAGGATTTTGTATCTGACTTTATTTTCTTAATTTTGAGAAACTGTGCTCATAAGTATATTAGGGTGACAGCTAATTAATATAAAAATGACAAGGATTCGCCTGGTTAGGTTTTAGTCTGGGACCAGGTGTCGTATCATAAATGAGATTTTGAAAGACTCTATGTTCAATGGATCCACGGTGCTGTGATAAGGATATTACAATCGTGGCATATCTCCTTAATTATTTACAGTAAATAGGAACTGATTGTATCAGTGGTAGAAAGAAATCAATATTAGAACAGGGTATACTACTTAGTTAAGTATTTTATATTGACTTGTACGTACACGATGGTTAAGAATCTTTATACGTCAATTTCAAATGATTCCTGTGTAGGATTAGAAATTTGAGTAAAACTTAAAATAAGGTATTTAATGTACATGGATCTTAATCAATACTTCATACTCACCCATTGTAATTGTCTTTCATCTTCATGCCGTATGGTGTAATTAGGTATTTAGCTAGCATTTCTTAGGTATACGATAATGCAAATAGAACTCTATCGGATATGCACGATGTGAGTACTTGAAAAGCAATATAGTTGGTAAACTGGTGTCAGAATGCTGGTACTAATTGTTACGTTTATGACAACAGTATTGACTGACAATGAGAGAAAATGAGTAAACAAGAAAATATTTAATACTGATAGTACGAAAGGATTATTATAGATAACTAAATTTCTTTGCAGAGAATGCTCGGCAGGTAAACTTGTTCATTGATACAAAAGATGTTTTTTTTTAATCAAGTCATCGATATGTAAATTGCATTGTCTGATTAATAACCTATGTTATTAGACATGTTGTTTTAAGTTTCTTTAGGAACAATCTGTGATAGTATATAATTTATATGTATAATGTATAATTTATATTTATGTGAACGAATCGTGAGGTAAAAGAATTTTCGTTACACTTATTCTTGACTTTACTCGTTAATATTTATCGATACCGATTACAAATTGTGAATGATATATATAAACTTTGAATGCCATGATTCTGTAGAAAAAAAGCAGCAGCGTAAAACTTTTTCGTTTATGCATACAATAGAACTAAGTGTATGTGTATATAAAGCATATATATATATATATATATATATATATATATATATAATATCCGTCCTTCCGTGGAAAAATCATCTTGATACTATATTATACCGTCGAGAGGTATAATATTAAACTCACAATCAGGTACTGAAAATCTTGAATAAAGAATAATACACGCTTCGTTAAATGTTGATTTTAATATCAATAATAAGAGTACGAGAAATGTTCCTTTTTTCGGATGATAGCGCAAGGCCCGTTTTTCCTACTGTAAGTTTAAAAAGCCAATAAATCATGTTTTTGGAAAAAGGTCGTAACCTGACGTTTAACATTTATATGAAATTCGAAAATGTTCTTAATCGTTCCATTGACTGACTTACAATATTGATATTCACGTATACATAATTTATTATTGACAATTTGAAAAAAATAACATCTAAGAAATTAAGAATATTCACATTCTCACGTTTTCACATAATTCCTTTTTATTGTACTGAATAATCTAATTATCATCGAATGCAGTACACGACTAGATGTTCACTAAACGAAAAGATGTTTTTTCTTTTTGTTTTCCTTGACTAGAAAATTTTTGTAATAATCAACGAGGTTCCCGTACTATTAGTTGAAATCGATCAATTCCAATTTCTTTAGTCGCGTATCAAACAAAAATCAGTTTCGGTAATTGGAAAATTTACTTATCAAGATCCCACATAAACTTCGCTGTAACAAATACATCTTATCATTTCCATAATATTCTCTGTATCGTACCCATACACAATATCCTCTCAATGTAATACACTAAATTTAGTATGAAGATTACGAACGTTACACCATACATTTTGGGACACATAGAAATTTTATTATTCGTTGTACTCTCAATCCGTTTCAATGACACTCGCAAAAAACATTACTTCTTTAAAAGTTTTCACACGGATTTCGAGGAACGATAGTTCGCTGAACGATATTTTTTTGCAAACCTTACATCCGTACACGTACACGTACAAACACACAAATCTTATTCGAAAAGAACGCGTCGCCACCTACGTTCACGATTCTCGCAAATTGTCACTTGTAAATTTTAATTAACAAAATATCGCCCATGGCTTCGTGTTTCATTCATTAACAAAAATACAATTGCCAGTGACGAGGAATACGTTGCGTTAATGCTATATGAATGCTAATGCTGCATCCAGGCAGGTATATTAGAAAATAAATTTTTCAGAATAATAACAAAATTTCAACTTACAAGTTAACCGAGATCCACGATCCTCATTCTCATTCGCTCTGAGTATTCGAAAACATTAAAATACTTATATACATACATGTATACAGATGTGCGCGACTATCTACCTATACCTGAGACCGTTTAGTAACACACGTCAAATTCTCAATGCGTAAATACAATATATTTATACAGGATTATTCACATCATTCCTTCTTTTCCGTCCTCCACATGCCCAGTGTGATATGTTCCAGTAGGTTAGTCCAATTGAATCAGAATTAGGAGTTCGTACAAGTTAGCCGGTTAAAAGCCGTAACACTATTTACCGGGATACGATGGTTCCTTTCGCAACGGTCGCAACAGCTGAAGATTGTGACAGTGGAGAGAATAGTATTCCATTATAGAAATCAAACGAATAGGCTTACTTCGGTTGTCGAGGTTGCTGTGAATAACCCTATGTATGTTTCTTTCCTTCCTTTATTCTATTTCTGAAGTCAATGTGCCTTAAATTCACAAAATTCGACATTCCGCTTTTCCATAGATCTATTTTTAGCTTTCGTCTTCATCTAATCTTCATCAATTTCAATACAATGTCGATGGCCAAGGTTAAAAGATTTATCAGTACTCTTGCTCTTTAAGGAATGGAACCCTTGACCTCGAAGCTTTGTGAACTTCTTGCAGTGTCATTTTGCTTCAGCCGCCAATTGTCATTCTCGCTGATTACCCCATTTGAGAATGAAAGACCGTCGGGGAGTAAATGCTCGTAAAAAATTGCGGTTCGTGTAAGAAGGAAGATCGGGAGGTTAAGAAAGTTGAAAGGACGTGTACATTCGATCGTCCATATAAAATACAAAAGTGACGAATGGACGCGTAAACTGTGTTTAGGTTAAGAAAAAAAATTAAGGTTAGGAAGTACCCTAGAATATACATAATATTGACTCGTCATATTGTCCTTTGGTCTTTCATTCTACTGGCCGACATATTTATCTATCCTTCCTAATATATTTTACTCATTTCTTACGTCCCTTATCGAGTCTCGCATACGAAGCATAACATTTCCGTTGAGTCACTGGATCTGGGTCAAGTTCGAGAGGCCAAGAATCCTCTTGTGCAGTTTGATGACTTTGTTGCACGGATCAGCCAATCCTTCCGGAAACTTTTGGTGTTTCGTCGCGGGTCAATTAGCAAAATTTATCCCTGGTAAAACGTCCCTGACGTTCGAGTTCCACCTCCGTGAAAAATGTCTTATCGCGAGACACCGTTCTCTGACAGCGCGCGTTCACTGAAACCCCTCCGGTCAGACAGTCGTTCTGAAAGAAAATTATTTGAAAAATTAGAAATTCCCGCCATTCCCAAGCATAACCTTAAAATCACCAATCAGATGCAAAATCATATTTTAACCAATCAACGTGCAAGTGATGCCAGACATGCTTAAGAAAAAAAAAAAAATGCTTCCTCTCACAAAAAATCAATCCTCCTACGTCATTCGACTAATACGCCGATCAACATGGAGGAATATATGACACGGATCAGTATGTACGTACGATCTGTAATGAAGATCGACCACAGGAATGATCTAAAAGCGGATCGGCGTGGTCGGCAAACGATTTTCCCGGATCTTACTCACTCGGCAGGTCGATCCGAGGGCGGAGTGTCTTCGCCACGACAGCAAAGTCTAATCCAACCACTCGATCTCAATTCTTCTTCTTCGACTTCGATGACTGGGAGGCACCGATAACAGAGGAATGTTATCATTTTTATAATGAATCGATTACCAGTTGCAGCGAATGGACTTGACATTATATATTTAAAATAATTAAATATGTAATATACTGGTTGGTAGCACCAGATACGCCAAGGAGCCCTCACAACTTCTTCAGGACGATATTTAGTTAGCGAACTACAGCGAGTTATAAATTTCCAATTTAATACAGACCATCCCGTTTAATTACTGGAATGCAATAACTCACCCGAGGGTATTCGGTGCGGTTGGCATCCACTGAAGGTCGACTGTCTCCTATTCTGTACTTCTGTACCACGTAATGATAGATATACTGAGATAGTTTTATCCAGGGCCAATCTGACCTATACCCAAGAAGGCAACATTTATAGAAAAACTATTAGCGCCTAATTAAGCCACTTTGTCGGTAATCGAATTCAACATAGTTTTCCAGGATAATCTTGTCTCGGTGTTTCATAGATTTTTCTCCCACGTTTTTTTCTTACATTGTGATTACCCTAGCTGATTTTTCTATATTGCTATGTGCTCTTTATTTTTTTGTTTAATACAATTCACTTCTGGTATGAGATACCTTTTTTTTTTGTTAGATTTCCCACTACTACATAAGGCTTCTTGAAATTGATCCCGTATAACATTTAACGACTGTAACTTACCTCGCCATTCAGAAAACAATAGAGAGTCGCTATGAATAGCCCCTGAAAGGACGTTAAAAAATGCGTTGTGTAGGACCACAAAGCGAACTCCCAGGCGGCCTTTTCTAATGGAGCTTCCGTCATCGAGATCAAATTAGTAATGCCCAAAAGTGGTAGAAGAAGGACGGCTGCTCTCACGGCTTTCCTGTGAATAGAATAAGAATTCGTAAAACAGTGAAGCACCGTGTTACAATTTACGTTCTCTATCGGTTAAAACTTTATTGACGTTCAAACTTTCCTCAGCGATAAGATCAATTTTCAAAAGTTCAGTTTTAAGAATAACGTGAACTCTGTTATTAATCCAGATACCATTGCCGTACCGTATATTTCTGACATTGATACAAAATGCATGGTAAGTTTATTTTCGCATTTAAAAACAAGTAATTGTAGCGATGTCAAATCAAATTTAAAATTACAGCAGAATTACAAAAGCACTTGCACTCCGTATACGCGTGCAAAAATATTTAGAGATTACCGAACCTACTGAAATATGTCCAAAATTTTTGGAACTCTTTTGAATTCAAAGTCAAAGAAGACATCCGCTTTAAACTGTATCGTATCTCACAAGTTGACAGTATTCCGTATTGGCAATTCCAAACTCGCTACTCCATAAATCCCGTAATTAAAGGGATGCGGAAGAATGTGAGTCGTAAATTTTTTTTTTAACTATGTCGAATGACAATATGAGCTTCGGAGACTAATGGAATTACAACGTATTACTGAATTAATAAGATTCGTATTATTCGTTGTGTCACATACTTTAAACTTACATAAATACAGATATAACATTTAAGGTTCATTTTCTGGAAACAATAGGTTTCCAAGAGAAATGGCAAGAGTGCGTAATCGAAAAATTCTTATCTTTTGTTCTCCATTTGAAAAACATTGAACTGACTTGTCTGAGACACCCCGCTCACCTATTCTCAGGTTACCAAAAGGGGCCTAATTTGATTAGCGAAAAAGATCTTCCCAGATAAAAAATAATTAGCCTGCTATAGTGAATCCAAGAAGAGATAGAGAAAAATAAAAGATAAAAGCACCAGAGAACGAAGAAACGAGTGGTTTCTAATTAAGTTGAGGGTCTGCTTTAGTCACTGCTGAGATTAATTATCACCCTCAAACATAACAATTTAGGGATGCAATTTTACGTATCGCTGCTAAAGATATCAGCCATTGATCAGCGACTCGGAAATGAATTTTGAGTTTTTAGAGGAACAAATGTTCAAAAATGTTATATCCTCGTACATTGCTTTACAAAGTGAATAAAGTGACTAACATATATATACATATATATATATATATATATATGGATACCTATAATAATAAATTAGTACCCACCGAGCTTGTTCAATTTCACTGGTATGACTCTGCCTCAGCTTTACCACCAAGACTCGTATAATATTCAGCAGGAACAAAAAGTTGAGCTTTTGTAAAATAGATAGTAAAAGTGATAAGAAATATATACTTGAGTTTCAATTAAAAAAAATGAGAGAGGCTCTTACCAAAATTACGGCCATTCTAGGTCCTTCCAGGATCCAGAAATAGAACGTTAGGTTGTAGCCCCACCAGCATCTGAAGAAGACAATTAATCCGGTTATAACAATGAGTGAGAAAGATCAATATATCATCAAGTGATTATTTACTTTGATGGATGATAGTACACTGCCGTGACAATGGCCCAGGTCAATGTCATTACTACAGGATATCCCCAACCGACCAATCGATACATACGATAATAGGACGTCTCTTGAAACACCGTAACTGTGTAAAACAAGAAGTAAAATTTTTATTAAATTATAATCCAATTATACGAGTCCTTCGGAGAGGACTTACCTGTTACCATATTATGGAGAAAAAGACCTTCTATGAACATCCACATAAACATGGCCGTTCTAGCATATTCCAACAAGACGTAGCTCGCCTCACAGAGTACAGGCTGAAAATAAACATTCTATTTAACATCGTAAATAATTACTAGGTATAGTTTTAAATGATTTATATGAGAATATATGATTTTTAGTCCAATTCCCTTATGGTACGTTTCTTACCGTATTTTCTATTCCATGGTGAAAGCTATTTGTCCCAGTTCTAAGGACTGCCTGGTCTATGTAAAGTGTCAATCTTATTAGAACCTGAATGACCATAGCAACGAAAAGATTCTTGTGAATTCGTGTCCTCGTGTTCCGCAAGCTCCTAAAATTTCAAGCTAGTCTTCAGATAGCCGCATTATACATGAGTAAATAAATAAACGAGATTCAGAACGGGATATGGAAAATAAAATTTGGAAAAAGGATGAAAGTCATTTTCAAAAAAAAAATTACGTTTAGAGCGGATATGTTACGTAGGAAAGTGCCAAAAAAAAATAGGAAAAAGGTAAGAAATTTAATGGGATTTGACAGATGTTAACTAGGAGGGATGTTAATGTGTCGAGTGGATATTTAACGCTGTAAAATGACTTGCCTGAATCGGCAAAAAATTGCCAGGGAAATTAGAAGAGCCGCCAAGGAGATACTTAAACCGACGAATTCCAGTGTTCGTGTTCTCTTCGCAATATCCAGTTTTACCTGAAAGTGGTTACGAGTGGATACTCAGGTAGATTTCAAGATAGCACGAGTACTGGCATACATTAAATGAGCAGCAGTTGGACAAGACGAGCTGCTAACTCAAAGATCAGATTATTAAATGAAAAAGAAGCAATTCCGAACTACACAAATCTGTTGTTATTAATTCAATTGTACGTTTCGTATCAATTATAAGCTTTTGTAAAGGATTAGCACGCGATAGCAAAATGCAATTTATGCATCAACGCTATTTGTTTACGTATAATCGACGAGGTAAACAAAACTGACAGGGCACGTGTCATCTACTATGCTTTTCACGCGCTTCGAGAGCAATAAATATTTCATCGAATGCAAACCATAAATTATGAAGTAAAATGTAAGTACTCTTATCCGCTTGAAACGTCCAATGAACAATTACTTTTATTTTATTATAACGAATCTTCCTTTTTTTTTAACAATTTAATTTACACGATGATGCGCGATCGATGCTATTTAAAATGATAATGCGAATTTAGAGAATAATTTATTATGACGTTATACCTTGGCAGCGTCCTCGTTTCCGGCATAAAGTTTTCGAATGAGCAGGAGCATTTCACGTGTGAAACAAGGTGTATAGTTCGTCCATCCATTAGGCGAATTTCTTTCTCCCGTCGGACCACCGCGATCCTCCCAACGTCCATTGTCGTCGCATCGTTTTTCGACAAACTCTGTACAAAGAAATAAGTGTATCAAATATCATTTCGCAATTTTTTGTTTTTGACTTATGGTACTTCTTCACTTTCGCACGTTATCTCCGAGTGATCGAATTCTTTATTTGTATTGCAGGACTTCTGCCATTTGACATTCCTTCAGAAGGATCCTTTGTGGTTCCCTACAAACGACTTAGTACCAAATTTAATGCCCGGATATTATAGGTATCGTTGAATTATTAAATTGGGTCAACTGTATCACATTATATTTACATATAGTAAATAGTGAATTCCTAAAGGCGGATTTTCATCGTTACCACACATCGCGCTGGCCAAATACGAATACGTCGTTTATCGACGTAAGTAAATCGATCATAATTCAAGATAGACCCTAAAGGTCAAGTATGGGGCTTATGCTATAGTAGCGGGAAATTTAGCCCTTAACTACACACGTGCGTTCTCAAAGACTTCATCAATTTGATGTATAATCCTCCTGCCGAACTTGTCTCTACGTAAATTTTCAACGAATTAAAAAAAAACCTTTTAGATAATTATTACTTGATACCCTGTCATTAAATTTGTTTAAATTAAGAGGAGAGCGATGTAAGACTCTAAATTTGAGCTATTCTATTCGTTGTAATGGCCTCGCAATTCAGTTCCACAGATTGAGGTCTCACAGACTCCCTATTGTATAGTATGTTTCTAAGGTCAGACTTCTGCAGTTAAGGGTTAAAGTGGAACATCCCAACCGTAACCTTTGATCCGTATTGCGATTTTCATCGCATACAGTAAACAGCACGACGACCTTCTTCGACGTAAATACTTAGCAGGATCCCAAGGTAATACTTTGTCAACTTCCGTACAAAATCGACTGAAATATACGTTGATAATGGTGGAGACATTGTACAAAAATTTTCAGTAATATCCGTCGACTATGAAATGCATGCAAATTTGAGCAAAACAGTCAAATGACGTGTATTATATTCCCTAAAATTTTTGGACTTTAGGTTTTACCTTCTCGAATATATTCAAGGTATATCGTATACGAATTAGCGAGGGGAGCTCGGAGCTTATAATAAAAAGTGACTGACAGATTGGCAAATGTGATTTTCATGAATATTAACGAACGTCATATAACCGTGGAATATGTATACGAGTCCAGAATCATCGATGCCAATCAAATGTCAAATAATAAAATTCAAACTAGTTTGTCAATCGATGTATCAATATCGTAGACAAGAGTTATCGATCTTATATAGATTGTAAAAAAAAAGAAATTGAAAATTTTCACAAATCGCACAATATAACGCAATATGCTCCTTTGCCGAGATCAAAGAAATCGTATAATAGGAATCGCTATTATTTTAATTGTAAGAGGGATGGATCGCTCTGGTCACATCACAAAAAGATTAATTTCTGTGAATAACCAGTTCGCCCTGACAATAATTTCACATGGTATATTCATGATTTTATATCTATTCGAGGTTAATAAATATTGACCTTCGACATTAAAACGAAACGTGAGAAGTCGCGTTGCATATTTTAATGAAAACGGTTTTCATATTGTAAAGCCTAGTTTGACAATATTTTATCAGAGTGCACGTAGCATCGCCACGACAGAAATTTCGAGCGTAAAATTTCTTTCGCGTACGAAAATTTTTGGAATCTCACGATTAAACGTAACCTTATTTACTCGTACCGTTCGCACTGCAAATACATTCAGGATGCAAGGAGGATAAGTTAAATTCCTTTAGATCATCTGTCACAAGGTTTTCAGCGTCAAAACACTTTTTCGTTGTATTTCGAACGAACAATTCAAATCTATTCTTGCTTCAACTCACTCGTAGTGTCGACTCCGTTCTCCAGAGGGCACCTTTGCCTGGCTGTTGTTGATGCTTTGGTAGGCGGCCAACAGAGAATAGAGTCCCATGCCCAGCTGCACCACAGTTCTGAAATCCAAAGTGAAAAACAAATAAAGAAAAACGAATCGACGAATCAATCATATTTACGGATTATAACTCTTTTTTCAGTGTCAAAGTATTATATAATGCGCAGAATACGAAGTGTAGGTATCAGATGAGAAAGAATGAAAAGGACTCGAAAGGATAAATCGATGAGGACTTTGACTTTCGTCCATTCCTACAATAACCCTTTGACGAATTTGACGTATTAGTGTAAGGATTACAAGGAATTCATCGCTCAAAATATTTAGCATTGCTCGTAAAATAGTTGATGGAAAATTATTACTTCATCACACGCAAATGCAATTCCCATATAAATTCACGAACTCCATGTATTTTCTACGTTTGAAAACGGTAGACAGAGTTTCAGGGATTTACTATCTGACCAGGGTTTTCGAATTAGAAATTCCAATGCAACTTGTATATTGTTTTCAAGTGTTAATATGTATATTTATACAGGGTGATTCACGGGAACTCGCGAATTCGAGTGTGACCTAAGTCGATCGTGATTGTTCATTGATCAACATCATCGAAAAATGATAATGAAAATCGAGTTGAACCAAGTGAAAAGAAAAAGTGAAAATTGTAAGAAACATTATTGTTCGATAAGCTTGATCATTGCTCAAGCTGTAACCCCCGAATCCGCAATTTCTCGTGAATCACTCGGTATATCTTACCTCCGTCAGGTGCGATAAAGTGTCGGTAACGAAGATCGCAGAGAACTAAAGTATTGTTGCCGCTTCCATTTTGAAAATCCATATTTAACGATTCAGCTGCCATTCGTTTTACGTCTCGTGCATCGGCGTCTCGTCGGATTTACAACCTGCCACGATGACGTAACGTCGTCCCCTTGTTGGAGACTGTTACCAATTTTGAAAATTCCTCATTATCGTTTTTTCTACTGTCGATTATTACTGAATTAAACGTGAAGTGCATTATGCGTTGTTAAAACTACGAGTTATCTCTCACTTTGGAATTTTGTCAATTGATAAGAAACAACGTGAAGAATCTTTTAAATCCTTCATTAAAAAAAAAACGTCTGGCATCCCCCTTCACTCGATTTGGTTGAATATTTTTTTATACACTTATTTGTACGAATTCTTCTGTCCTTAGCAATGTCAGAATATTGTATTACAATTGATGTTCATCCTTGGCACATGTGATTCCACACCATTGTAAAAGAGACACGAAATCTGAAACACATAGCAAAATTCGAGATATTGAAATTACAAAAGAAAAAGTATCCAAGGTCGCGTAGAATTTTCGAAATTGGACGTAACAAAAAAGAGAAAAAGTGACCAATGGCCGCACCCGACAAACGATGCAATTATTTCACGTTACATTGTCGTAAGGTGATTAAAAAATAAAAAGTCAATTTTTTCATATTTTTAAAAATCACAAATAAAATTTCCATTCCACCAGCTATATGAATTAACCCAATAATATTCATGTCTGCAGTAAGCTTCGGGAGGTTGATGTAAAATAACAAAAAAAATGGTAATAATATTACCATCTAACAAAAGCGAGAAGGCATAACATGTGCTTATACAGAGTTATTCACTAGAAACGCATCACCTGAAGTTAGCGCGCCCATTTGAGTCTTATGGTAAAACTATATTCAAGTGGTGCGTTTGAGCTGAGTAATCTGGTATATTTCAATTAACGAGCTATTGTGACCCGTTTCGACATTATCTAGCAAAGCGTGCAATTTCCATCCTCTAATTTCTCAATGCATGTAACAGAATTTCGATCCACGCCAGTCACGGACGATCGTGACAATTGAGAGTCACCGCATTGCATGTACACGGAAGACGTTGAAGTTGTCCCTACGTCTTGAGTATAAGGACGAGCGAACGAAGAGAAAGCAAGAAAAGTGGAAAAGAGCTGAGCATACGCTACGCGGAGAAACATATAGATGTTCAGTGAAATTGCTGAGTGTTCAACGCTCAAGCACTTATTCCGCACTGCGTTAAGGGTCTAAGACTTTTTTTTTCAAGGATCATTCGCGACGAGCTAACGAGTACGTACTTAAGGTACCTTACTCTTATATTCATGACTCTTAAGAGAGAGTGAGAGAGAGAGAGAGAGAGAGAGAGAGAGAGAGAGAGAGAGCGACAGAGAGCGACAAGCCAATAGCAATGCAATGGACAACCCTTGGTAACAGATCAGACCCTTCTATTTTGACCAAAATTTTCTCAAGTAGGGTAACCTGAATAACTTCACTCTGATGTATCGAGTGTGTGTCCTTCGTCGTATCGTCAATTATATTACAGTTTCCTTCCTATAAGTTAGATCCTACAGCGTAAGTGAAAGATCAAATCAGTGAACGAGGAAGGTTGACTTCCTGGCAGCTGTAGAAAATCAAAAGTGAGTTCACTTATTGGAATAGAAATGATTGAGAGGCAAGATTTACATTATTCAAGATCGACTCAAAATCGTGTATAAGATTCAAGAGTTTGCATACCTTTTGTTGATGTCGAAGAAAATTATATTTCGTTTCATACATTAACACGTGAATGGTCGTGATTTTATTATCCGCTTTAAAAACATTAGGTCTGTTCTCGTTACCAACACTTTCTGCACTTTTTAATAAGTACAGATTCTCATTGGTTACTTAAAAATATCATACAGCAAGAATTTGCACTTTTTGAAAAGTGCGAAAAGCATAGGTAACGATAACAGACCTACCGAGTTGAAGTTTCTCAGACTCACCCACTCCTGGGTTAATTTACGACCAATGGTTTTACGTTTAGGATATCAGATGACGTCATTTTCTTAAGCATCTAGTTTTTCTGAAGTTGCACGATGTACCTGATATCTAGATCGTCCTGGGTTTGTTATTTCTAAGATGGCAAAGTCATGTGCACATGGCTCAATATAAATTAGAATATGACATAGAATTTTATATAGTAATGTAGTGGGGTTGGCGATTCTCGTAGAATTAACCTATAAGTTGTACTGAAAAAAAGAAAGCCCCTGCGGACGGGGCTTTAGAGAATGAAGGTTCAAATTCAAGAAACCAAGTGCAACTAAGTTGATGTTACGAAATTTCAACGAGCATTGAATTCCACAGAATTTTTGTGTTCGTTCCTGGTGAAAATTTGGCTGGGAAAAAAAACTAGCAGAAAGGATATAGGAGTATGGGATACCTGCCAACATGTCTGTAGCTATTCGAATCCTGTTTACTTTACTTCCACTAGCCACGTATGCAGATCCACGGCCTATAGACTGGATAGAAACTGTAATGCTCCTCGTACCTTCGTGCTGGATTAAACTACAAATGATGCAATAGTTTTCTCGTGATTGTTTGTAAATTGGAAGAACAGCCCGTTCTGAAATTTTTCAAAAATTCATGAAACAGTAAAGAAACCTCCCCGTGCTACTTGTGCCAAGTATCGTTCACCCTGAAAACATTTATGAAAAAATGTCACTGCGTGTTCGGAAGCACAAACAACATTTTTATCACAATAAGAACGTAGCTTTGTATGTCAGAAGCTAATAAAAAATATCACATACATCATCCAGCAACTAAAAATACTGCCTGTACGCAATATGTCATAGAAAATGGATATTAAAAGACATTTTTGGCTAACCTTTATTCATTCCATTAAAGAAAAAGGAAAGTGAATACTTTACATTTCGCTTTATTCATGTCAATTTTCATGTATGGTGACGTTTCAAGGCTATAACGCAATGTAAAGCGCGACACATACCTACTGTATATAGATATAGAGAATGTTATTGAAATTGTGCAGTTTAGCCTGACCACTGATTTCAACATATCACACTTCGCGATAACGTTAATCGGAGTGTCAGACTGTCAGGTTTCAAAATGCGAAGCAGAAAAATGTATGAAAAATTTAATTAATTATTATGGAATATCTATTAAACCTGTGAATAATTATGTGTAATTATGTTCGCATATTGCATATACGTATTACTGTATAGTACAACAACACCTTTTAACCCCAAGTACGCAGTTTCCACATACTTGAATATATTAATGATCTATTAGTGTGCCGCGCAAGTACAGTCTACGACGAAAATAATTTTAAGCGTCAAAGTCCTGAAAGCCTTCAGACTATTCTCTTACAGTCCATTCCATAAATTTATATTAATTTGCAATGCATACCTGCTTTCCATAGATCTTAAACACCTTTAATAACTTTCGATAACCAGCAACGTGGGAACTTTTGAATTGAGTCGAGAATTTCGTCAAAGTTGAATAAATCGATACTGCGAGTAATATCCGTATTTAATGGGTTACATACGCCAATAGAACATGAATAACTTCGATATACAAGTATACAGCAGGAAATTGTACGCGAATTGTATAATTGTTCTAATTTCCAGTAAATATTATTAACCGCACGCGGCAGCCATTGCTCGAACCGAATCGAAGTTCTTAACTCAAACAGATATAAGTAATTCCAATTTCGGAAAATATTCCGGAAGTAGAAGGCATGTCTGCCACTCGTGATTCTCATAACTTTTACATACAAAACTTGGAATATTATATTCCTCCAGAGATCCACGTGACGCTAGTTTTATTTGCCCTGGGAACAAACTTCTCCTATTTACCAAGCGAACTTTTACGTAGAGGGACATTTTATTTTTGAAAATACTCCTTTAATAAGTTTTTTTCCGAAAAGACTTACAGCTTGAGTGTTTAGTGGGCAATTAGAACATAAAACAGGTCACCTCCCATGTCATCTATTTTCAACGAGACTCGGCTTGCTGCATTTCGTTATTAGGTCTGCACAAATCTACATCTTTGATATCAAGGAAACATCTTTGCGGAAATAAAACAAGTCATTCGTTTCTATTACAATCGATACTTTAACATAGATGATAAAAAAAAGCTATTTTTATTTAAAACTCGATGTCTACCTTGATTACAGTATTTGTAAGATAGCTCTTTGTTATCTTTGCCTTTTTCTTGGCAGACTGATTGATACGATTGCCTTTATCGTTCGACTCTTCTGGGAATCCCCGAAGACAAGTACAAGTATCTACGCTTTACCTCCGGAATAGTTTTATTTAAGGCTTGCGCCGCAGGTTTTGCAGTGAAATGGGACAATCGATAGTGGCGCCGAGATACAAGGACAACTTTTTTGTAGGTTAAAATTACGTTGCACGCATTAACTAAGCGGCTTATTATCAGAGGAGCTAGTTTGCCTGAAAAAACATTTAATATCCTCTTTAAAAGTGTGTTATCCTGAAAAAACATTTTCTGTTAAAATATCGTATAATCGTAGGCCAATTACAACATACGTATATTGAAAATAAGTCATGGTCATAAAAATAAAGAGTAAAATCCCAACCAGAAATTAAATCCTGTATAAATGAAAGAAATTTATTTATTTATCGGTGAATTCATTAAATAAGAAACATCACCGCAGTGAATTCCATATCGTTCTCCCTTAATGGATTTAATGCCAACGACACATTGTCACGTTAAAGATAAAAGTTCACTTTTAGCGACTCCACAGATTTCTCCTTTACCTTTTTTCCCATCCCCCACGAAATATTTCAAATCTATTGGATATCAGCCAGAGAGTTAAAAGATTGACTATCCACCGTACAGAGTATCGTATCGATTCAGCAGCTACTCGGTAGATTGTTCAGTACCGAATGGCATCTAAAATTCTCTAGACTAGTGCTAAGATGCATTAATGCATCAGATGCGACAATTGCAATAAAATTTTCCCTTGACTCAGTAAGATTCAAAAGATTTTCACTACTGTGCTTTGTAGGTTATGTCAGTCATGCCCATTGCACAGGATACTTATATGTGAACTTTAATGGGATCTGTGGCTCCACGTGATCCACAATTAGTTACGGTACAAACGTTACACGTTACCCGGTGTCATCCCTTGGGCTTCTATTCTCACTTCTGTGCAGATGCATGTGCATACAAACCCGTGTCCCATCTGCACAGCGTTCGGTAATTGCATGCACGTGTTACGCGATTCTCATAACCTATGTGCCTGACGCACAAGGATCTCTGTATTTCATAAGTGAATGGCATTCGCAAACGTGACTCTTGCACGCGTGCTTAATACTTATTTTATGTATACTGCATGTCTCCCGAGGTCGTTCATGGATATCTCTATGAGGATATCCATTTGGACATGTATGTACGTCTGTCCGTATGCATTCCCTTGCGTTTTCAAGCATGGAGACAGCTAAATTGACCTTGCACCACACAGGCACTCGAGCTTGAATTTCGAATGCGAAATAAAATTGAAAATTAGTTGATACAAGGTATTAATATAACTCAATGTATTACCATACAACTTTTTCTAGCTTATCATTGCTCTTGGCGGTAATGGAGATAACTTTTAATTTTCACAAAATCATTTACATCCTGGCATAATTAGATTAATTGAAGTGATTCAACCTTTCGGAATGACAATGGTCATGAATTTGTATCAGAAGCCTTTTCGCCGGCTTCGTAGAATTTATTCTCAGCTGAAGTAGATGGTTGCTCTAGGACACTCGATAGTGAGTGATAAAACCTGTTTGAAGATTCTCTAATGGTAAAAAGCATCACTAGCTCTTAGCGTGATCAATATTTCAGAGCATTTTCTCCAAGAAGGAATATCGGCGTTATACTCTAGTGCCAATAGAAAGTGTACGAACAAATGACCATTTAAAAATGAACACTGACCTTCAATGTACTGCTTGCTGTGTCTCCAAATTTCAATTGATTTTTGTAATTGCCAGGTGATCTTGTCAAATAATAATCATTGACGATTAATTATAGTAAGCTGTTTCTTAATATTCACGAGAGTCCGATTTACCTTCTTTCTTACCAACTCAACCTCCCGAGTTTTTGCTGCGGGTGGAGAGCTTCGATGACAGCAAGTTCTATTTCTCACACCTAACATT
>JASANN010000344.1:257254-289571 GCA_031762395.1 Calameuta pygmaea | reverse complement strand
CTCGAAGCCATGTGTGGAAACAACCCGAATAGTAACATAAGGTATGGGTAATGGATGAATGTATGGGTTATGCGAGAAAATAAATTAATAAGGCATAGTTAAAAGCGAATCAACGTGTATGGAGTAAGAGGCTATTGTGAATAATATCGGTTAAGTTTCATTACGACAAGAACTAATTTTATGTTTAATTTTGTTTTACTCTTTTACTTGATTTATATATAAAATTCATAAAGAGTGATAAATAACTTAAAATATTATTTAGAATAAATTGATAAAAAAAATTAAGTTTCATTACACCTCTTATAGGAACATTAATGATGCCTTGCTTAAAAATTTAAATGATTTAGGTAATCTAAACAAAGGGCAAATCGAGGATGCTTAGAATAATATAAATATTGACCATTGTTTTGATCTTACTAATATGTTTACCCAGATGGATGCTAATGATGAAAATATTAGACATAATGATCATTCGGTAATAACCCAACTCACCGATAAAAGTAAATTTGGTAAATTAATTGACATGATAGAAAGTAATATTAATGATGAAAATTCTAAGAAGCTGGTTGACCAAAAAGATGGCCATGACTCTATTGAATCTGAGAAGTATGACAGTAATTTTGATCCATGTGTAACTGATTCTGCTGGCAATAGGCCAAACATGTCATATACAGATGATCATTGCATTAGGCAGCAGGTTCTTGTTAACTGAAATAAGGATATTAATTGTTGGTCTTTTATTGTTTGTTGTATAAAAAAAATGAACTTGGTGAGATTCAAAAGGCAATTACGGAAGTGGATGATTTCTCGTCTGAAGTAGCATCAGTCTCGCGTAATCTAAGTGGAGTAAGTTCGGAAGAAAGCTATAAATTTGGTAATCTCATGATAAAATATAGACAGTTATTTTTGGATAAGCCAGGCTCTGTTAAACATTATCAACATCAAATCAGATTGAAGAAGCATAATCCATATATTAAAAAATCATATCCTGTTCCATTATCAAAGCGCCCGGCCGTGGAGAAGGAATTAAAAATCATGTTAGAAAATGGGATAATTGAAAGATCCACTAGTCAATATTGCAATCCTTTAAGAATAGCCGAAAATAAAAACGGACAAATACGTATATGTTTAGATGCTCGATTTTTGAATGAAGTAATAGAAGGTGACAATGAATCTCCTCCATTAATATCGAAATTATTACAGAGTGACCGTGGAGTTAAAGTTATTTCTACCATGGATTTAACTCATGGTTATTGGCAGATACCATTAGAACCTACGTCACGACAATATAAAGCATTCTTGTGAGGATCATCTCTTTATCATTTTTGTAGAATCCCATTCGGACTAAAAACAGTTGGGAGTCGATTTATACGAGCTCTAAATATACATAGCACTTGGGAATGATTACGACAACTTTCTTGTCTGTGATATTGATGATCTATTAGTAACTTCCAAGACATTTCAAGAGCATTTAATTAATCTTGACTTATTATTCACACGACTAACTGAGTATAATTTTACAATACGTCTATCTAAGTATAACTTTATTCAATCGTCAGTTCCTTTTTTGAGTTTTATTCTTTCCACTGACGGGGTAAGGCCAGATCCAGATTGCCTTAAAATAATTGAGAATTTTCCAGAACCTGTAAATAAAAGACAATTGCAACGATTTTTTTCGGACTCTGCAATTATTACTCTGCAATAATCACTCTAAAGCCTTTAGCAGTTTGAAGAATGCAGTTTTTTTAGCATGTATCACATTGCATCATTTAATTCCGGGAGCTCAGCTCAAAGTACAGTGCGACGCTAGTGATCAAGGTGTATGCGGAGTATTATATCAAATGAATCATAATAATGACCCTTGTGTCATATCTATTGTTAGTGGATGTTTGACGCATGCAGAGATTCGCTATACAACAGAAAAATAATGATTGGCTATAGTTTATTCAGTTTGTAAATTTCGGACATACTTATTGGGTAATCATTTTGAAATTATCACGTATCATCGTGGATTGACTTTCTTAAACAGATCTAGTTACATTAGCGCTCGACTGGCACGTTGGAGTTTATTATTACAGCAATATGAATTTACAGTAACGTATTGCAAAGGACGAGAAAATAGGGTCGCGGATTTTTTTAGTCAAAATTCCGATGGGAAATTTCATCAAGAGGAGAAAAAACATCCTATGATCGCAACGTGTGATCTCTTCTTACCAAAAGATAATCTCTTGTCAATTGAAAATGCTTTAATGATAATTTGTAAGATAAATGAAGACTTTACTTTTGAATCTTTAATAAGGGATGTCGCTAGATCTCAATTCACGGATAGTAAAATACAAGATATCAAACAACAGATATTAAGAGATAATGATTCTGAAATTTATCAAACACATCAAGATCTACTTTTTGTGAATTTTTATGGCCCCCTACCACCTTCACGTGGGGGAGTTCAATATATATTCGTCGTATTAGACGCGTTTTGTAAATTTGTCAAATTATATGCAACAAAAAAGGCAACTACCAGGATCGTTTTGAATAAAATTCCACATAACTATATCCCGACTGTAGAGAAAGCCCGTAGAATATTGTCGGACCATGGAACACAATTTACAGCGGACTTCTGGAGGAAAACGTTAGAGCATGAAGGTGTAAAAGTATTATTTTCATCTGTTAGGCATCCTCAATAAAATCCGACAGAAGGGGTAATGAGAGAACTTGGTCGTCTTTTTCGAACTCTTTGTGCTGATAAACATACTCGATGGGCTCATAGTTTACCGAAAATTGAAGAATTGCTTAACATGACGACACATTCAAGCACTGGATGTATTCCAGTAGAATTGCACTATGGTATTAAACAAACTCATCCAATCACTAAAATTATCAAATGCCCAGCCCAAATGGAAGTGCCTCGTGATTTACAAATAGCATACGCCAAGGAGCATATATACAAAGAATTTAACACTAGAAAAATCAGCAAATCTCTTCCTCAAAAATTAATTTTAAAGTGGGTGATCTTGTTCTCCTACGGGTCCCACATTTATCAAAAGCCTATGAATATGTAACTCGCAAATTTTTTCATTTATACGAGGGCCCATACAGAGTAAAGCAGATAATTGGAAAAAATGCATATGTTCTTGAAGAAAATATCGATTCAGCTCAGGAAATAGGAATATATAATAAGGCTAATTTAAAACCATATTACAAAAAGAACATTGTGACAAACGTAAATCATTTTTCGTAAGAAGTTCATAAAGAAGTCATAGGATCCATTAGTTAATTACCGATAACGACCCGTATAGGCGAATTATGTAAATACTGAATGTGAGTGAATGATTGCGAAACTTATTGTTGGTTAAAATACTTAGTCCACGTGTTAATTCAAAAAAGGACTACACATCTACCAACGTTATTTTTAAGTACTTCTCATGTATGCGGTACTTGTATGCGTGTTGCATTCCCTTATTATTACATGCAACATGAGGGGGAAAATTGTAACGATATTTATCGATAGAGAAATGGTAATCGTATAATTTCATAAACTTAACGAATGATGGCGCCATATTCGATAATTCCCCCTCCTAAACGATCGTATAGGCAAATAGGATACGAATATCCAGTATTCGTCCCTTTTGTTCGTTAACCTGGTGAAAATAACACGGGTCCGAGACACGAGGCGAACTACAAGCCTAGCTCAGGTATTTCTCTTTTATAACATTTAAAATCTAATATTCTAGTATCTTATTATTAATTTATGAATTATTAAAAATTAGGCGACTTAAGGGTGGTGGATTGTACCCCCAATATCGAAAGAGTTAAGTTGAGGAAATCCCAGCTCACACGTGGGAGACACGATCGCCACTCAAACACGTTTCTTGACGAACGGATTACTTCAGCAACTAGACGAATCGGATTCCGATTAAACTACAATAAGGCGTATCGTATAATTTAATTACCTCTTATAATTCTATTAAAAGATTCTCTCGGATAGAAACTTAAAAATCGAACGAAAGTTGGAATAATGTATTTGTAAATGGATATAGTATGTGTGTGAGTGTGTGTGAATCGTTTTTATTTTATAATCTTGACTAGATGATAAATCTTAAAGAATCGGGATTCATTTTGCAATATATATATTGTGACGTACTGGGCAGGCGACTCTGCCCAGGGTCTGCTCAAATTAGCTATCGCAATGAATCGAAAAAAAAAGGAAAGGGATCTCGAAAAGAAAAGGGGGCACGGGGTAAAATAGAAAAGAATATAATTAGTCGAAAGGCTGGTGTACACGAGAGAGAAAACAAACGAAAAGATACTAAACTAAAAATATAATAATCGAACTAGAGTAATTACAAAGGCAACAAAGGTAGGTAGAAAATAAAGGTACGCAATAATATTCGGGGACACGCTATGGGCAAGGGGGGACAAGAGGGCAGGGAGGACTGATAGGTAACGGGTTAACGTAAATAAGGATAGGGCGCCAGCTACGGTCACGGTGTAGCACCGTCGAGGGACCTCGGAAGGTCCTCGAATGTTTATTTCTCGCGGGATGGTTCGGCTAGCGGAGGGAAGGTGGGAGGGGATCGCAGGGACGAAGGTTCCTGAACGACAAACGGCTACTTTGAATACCTCGGATTTGAGACGAAAAAAGAAAAAAGGGGGGTTGGTCGGGAGGAAGGGAGGGAGGGTCGTAAAAATACTAAAATTAAGGGCGCACGCAATACACCACTGGCCTCGAGTGGAAGGGCCGAAGGCCCGCCTGAAAGGAAGAAAAGAAAACGCGAAAATGTCGGACCACGTGGGCCGGCTCGCGGTGTCCTGAAGGGACTTACAAAAGCTACTACGCAAATTCTACAAAGGGAGGTATGGAGGGACAAAAGGAAAACGCAATCACTCGTACTCACTCAATCTGCGCTCAGGCTCTATATGATCCCAAAATAGGCGGCACACAGTACTCTCGCACGCACTCGCAATATCACATTTTGTTTTTATCGCAACAAGAAAGATCGCGCACGCTCGATGATATCCTGGCTCGAAGTGGCGAAATTTCCAGCTGTTCGTATCTCGTGGGCCTCCAGGGCCTCGCTGATTAGTTGGGGCTGCTCGGCTGAGAGGGCTACGCGCTCTGGCATTGGTCGGCAGTTCTGGCATGGCAGGACATTGGTGGATTCCGCTGGCGGGCCTTCCAGGGCCTCGTAGCGGGTGGCACGGCGCTGGCTTCACCGGCGCGCGGACTGGCTGTCACGCGCCAGGCAATATGGCGGCCTCCAGGCCTGTCAAAATTCTCCCGGGCACGTCCGCGGTCTCGGAGGGAGAGGGCTCCACCGCTGTCACGCGGGCCTCAGGACTATCCACGTGACGGGACTGCGCCGGGCTGCATAACGTGGTGATGGTGGTAGCGGGCGGGCATCATCCCCCCATAGGGGCCTCAATCAGCTGGTCTGACGTCATCCCCATGTGGCTCGATCAGCTGTCCTCCTGGCCCATGCCATCCCAGCCTTCTGCTGCTTCGGCAACGCAGCCACTCTCGCTGTCCTTCCCTCTAAGCTGGTGGTGGTGGGCCCTCGTAGCTGTTCCTCGATGCATCTTCGGTGAGGTCCTTGATGATGGTCCTCGATCCAGTGCCCTACGGGGAGGGGATGCTGGGAGGGAAGGGTGGGGGAGGGGATCTTAAAGCTAGCTACGATTACCTAAAGCACTAAATGAACGCAATTAATGATACAAGCTATTATAGGCGTACCGGTTACTCTGGAACTGTTAGACACAGACACTATAACACTAGTATAATGACCGATTGTAAATATAATTCTCAAGAAAGGTGAGGGACGGCAGTCTTAAGCCGGAGTGTAACAAGAGAGAATATATAACCGCGTATACAACAACTTTATTTGGCGATTCCTAATCTTTCCTTTTACTTATCCTGACCAAAAAGTGAGAATCGGTCATCTCACACTATGAAAGTCGCAATTCTCGAGGCCGTGGAGACCTCGAGCCAGGTGGCGAGGAGGAGTTCATGGTAACATTTTTGTTACAATATATGTAGATCTATTCTCGCAAATCAATGTTAATAAATTATTAGTATTTTGTCTGAATATTTGCCCTTAAAAGAGAGCTATAACACTTAAATATAATATCTGGTTTTTTTAAAAATATATATATGTTTTACATTATTTATTTCATTAAATATAAAAGTAGATAATACATGTGTCAAATTATATAAATATGTCTATACACAGCATACAGAGTGTATCAGCTAAGATGCACGTTTGAGATTTGCGGTGAAACTGTACATAATTTCAAAAATCTGATGTAACAACCATTGAACTTTTTTTGATTGCGCATCGAATAGGCATATTATTATTATTCCTTTAACTTCCGTTCGCAAATAAAAAAAATTATCTTTGCTATTTCAAATGATAGTGAAAAAAGTTAAATGCAAAAGTTGTAGAGCAAGAAAAAGTAATAGAGATGGAAAAAAGTCATATGGATTGCACACATAATAAGGGAGATATTTGCGTTTGAAATTTTGTCATTTTTTGACAGATTTTCGACACAGGCCGAAATCCTTAGCTTCGTGCAGCAACTTCATGCGGAACTCACGATTCGCAATCGTGTTGAGGTAAGCGGTCAGTCAGACGCAAACCTGTACACGGTGGCTAAAACATATTACAATGCTATTTTTTATTACAAGTTGGAAGTCGAAGTGTTCCTGCTGTAGATTTCCGTGATCTTGGATGTAGATTTTAGAGTCTCTGTGTTCTTGGGCGTAGATCGTGGAGTACCGAGGAGGAGGAGGAGGAGGAGGAGCGGGGAGGGGGGAGGAGGAGGAAAAATCATTTTTAGTTAATAATGAAAAATAAGTAGAACATTTGAATTTATTATGCGGTTATATTTTTTGTGTAGGTTTACGGCGTGGTGCTCACACACTGCAGCTTGCTATTGAAGATGCTTTACGAAAAGTACAGTCAGCGCGGGTAGTTGCACAAAAATTAAGAACACAAGCTCTAATTAACTTCATAAGAAAATGCAAATTGAAAAAGCCCATTCTTGACTGTCCAACCAGATGGAGTTTCAAACTAGATATGCTGCTACGACTACTAGAATTAAAAGATTTTTGCAATGATTTTGCAGAGAATTATCCTAATCTATTACTCAGTGAGACACAATGGGCTGAAATGCAAGAAATTTGTAACTGCTGCGTCCTGAAAAAATGTTGAGTAAAAGGTTACAAGCTAAGAATCTTACGTTGCCCGATTTCTATAGTTCCTGGCTTACCTGTAAAATAGAAATTGAAGGAAAGTTGTGATATGCTTAGTGTTCCTGTTAAGAGAAATCAATAGAATTTTCCTTTGCTTCCAGTGACGAGGAACCTGTGATCTACGTATGAAGGACCTGTAAAATAAATGATTTATAATATTATATACTGATAAGCATGTTTCATAAAGATATACTGCAAATAGATGATAATAACAACATTCTTCACAGATTTTAACAGTTCAATTATTCATGATCCGTAGGTTTATCACAACTTACACTATTATGACGTTTATTCCACATTAACTACGTAGCCATACTTTTTGATTTTATTATCAATAGCATGAGACGAATCTGCTGATGCTATCGTTTTAAATTTGCAGTCGGTTGTCTTATTGCTGAGGTTTTCTCAGATACAAATTTTTGCAACTCATATGGAGTACACTGTGTTCTATTTTTTTGTGCAAATTTTTCTCTTGTACATTAACTGGCATTCGCATATAACAAAATCATTAACAAAAATAAATAAGTTAATATATAAAGTTATTATTTATAAATGATTACGTTCTATTAAAAAAAATAAATAAAAGTTTTGTTTGTGTCAAATTATACATGTGTATTTTTCCCTTTGCATATATTGGATCGCTAGTTTTTTATTTTCGACTTCTGAAGTTTGATGTGACAGATTTTTCGTAGAGTTATCAATTGAATAATAAGTAAAGTTTAATCCTCAATCTTCCTTGATAAGATCTCTATGCGTGGAAATAATATCAGTACACAAAAAAGTGGTGGATCAGAGTCTTGTACTTGCGATGTAGAAAAGCCAAGACCTGCAAAGTAATTACATAATGTGCAAAAAAAATTGGATTACTATTTTAATTTAAAAATAGGCAAGTAAAATATCTATAAGCAATAGATGGATTACACATCTCAGTAGTGCGAATGAAGACTAAATTCATTTCGTTTAAATAAGGATGGGAACATAATTTCCATTTTACTGAAAAAATTAAATGGCTTCTCAGTATGATTCGCACTTTTATTTTGCATCAGAAAGGAATGTCAATGTTTAATACCAGTGTAAATTTACATACTCGCTTTTGTTTTCTATTACCTGTTGGACTGAATGATAATCTCGTCATGCAAACATCTGGAGTTCGATAGTCTGCCATGCACTTCCAATTTTTATTTAATATTTCTCTCTATTCTTTTGTTTTTAATTTAATGGCAAATATTTGTGACAATGTACCGCGTTAATGCAACATATACAATAGAAAATATGTTTTAAGTAGAATAAAAAAAGTCATGGAACGGGGAATCGAACTGGAGTACTTTACATTACAAAACTATCATTATACCCACTGAGCTGCAAAGGGCACAGTGTTTAATTGTTCATTTAACTAATATATAAAGTACATTCCAGAATAAAATTAGTGTATTTTTCTTAAATGCTATACACGACTGGTTAATCGTTTCTAAATTCTGTACGACAGAACGCAATGAATGAGTCGTAGTTCCTTGTAAGTCGTTTCTAAAAGACAACCAAAATTGATTTCTCCGTGTTTTTCGCTGTTCCGATTACTCTTTTTCGCATTTCACTTCCTTGCCGTGTGCAGTGGGACGATCTAGGAGTATTTTTTTGTGGAGTGGAGCTTGTTTACTACAGAGGACATAACTTTATCTTCCGTTTGCATTTGTGATGTAACGAGCTCGATCACTGCTTTGTTGCAAAGCAGCAAAGAATGAACGAAGAGGATTGACCTCGTGATGTCACAAATGAGTTCCGAAGCATCTTTCCCATTCGTTGTTGCCCACTGCCTTTAATCTCAATGAGTCTTTTTTTAAAGTCTGGGTATGGCTAAACCTTTCGATCCTGTGCCACTCGCTTTATAAATGAGACAATTCCGTTCTATTATCTACCGGAAAATTAACGGCGATCCGTGATTTGCTAGCGCAAGTTTTGCGATACGCAAAGTATGCTCCATGTGACGGCAGCCTGAGCCTTCATGCGATTAGTTTCATGGTAGAAACACAGCCAAACTGAAAACCGAAAACCCAAAACTGAAAATAAAAAAAAAAACGAAAATAATAAACCGTTACCAAAAACTACCTCTCGTTAAAACTGAAACCGAAATATATTAAGTTTAAAAACCGAAACTGAAAACCGTAACCAAAAATGATGAATTAGAAACTTATAACCAAAAACTAAAACCGAAATTCAAGCTTGTACCATTCCGAGCACCGTAAGCGAACCGTTATTTCTTTCGGTTGCAGTCCCTGAACTAAATTCAGTACGAAAATGAATTAGCTGAATCTCTACTTACGATTTTGTGCACTCGATTATGAATTTGGTATTATATAATTGTTGGATGAGGATAGAGACTGGGTTACGGCTTAAAGGAGGATAAATAAAAGAAAATTGTGCGACAGGTTGAGCTCGAATAAGAACAGGTTCAACAGTATATTTCTATTAAAATATAAAATAAAGTAACTTACTTTAATAAAATAGGTTGGTAATATGGTGTTCAATGATTGAATTCGAATCCAGAATCGGCGACAAGAGACTTAGAGAGATTTAAAGAATTTGAAGTTGAATATAGAAATTGGGCTTAGAATTTTTCTTGAGTTGTACTCTTAGAGAACGATTTTATTAGTCATTTGACTGAATCCTTTTTTTCATCCGACTCCTTAGTTGACTCTATGACTGTTGACCCGAAACTGATCAAGGGTCGAACTGGACTTTACCAAGATGATTCTTGGCTACGGGGTGACATCTGATTTGCAATTCACCTATGGCCAATTATTATTAAGCCCGGTAACTGCTGAGCGGAGTTTTTAGCCTTCATTTCTTATTCTCCTGTTTGTCTTTTGTAACCCCTTGCTTATACGATTAAATTTGGGCCACCTTGATGATACGCGCTTGCTCTTTTGTTTATACCATGATTTCTTCAGGAGTATATTCTAGCCTTGGCTGTCACATAAGTATGATGGAGAACTGTCGATGTGTTTACCCATGGCAGGCGAGGAGTTAGAAATATTCTTAGTAAGGTGTTATTTAAGTTATCGTTGTTATATTTTATGTCAGATGAAGGTAATCTATGTATTCCATTTTGATAGTTTCGCAATGCGTTGCAAGAAATATGATCAGAGGTTCTCATCCGGACGTAACAGTATATACGTAAGTTGGCTTAAAGAAAAATTTGGCGACACCCTCGTTTCTGTATTAATTTAATTATAATCTAACCGTATATATATCTATACTTATAACCCAATCTAATTAAATTAGCAATACAGATAAACTAACGTTTATTTAAAAATGGAAAAATTAAAAAGAATTAAAAAAGGGAAACATTTTTTTAAAAACGACAAGAACCAAAACACCATCACGTCCACGTTGTTGGTTCTGGGGATCGCTGAAAGCGGGTGCAAAATCAGACAGTCCCACAGTCAAAACATAATTATCGAGAAGTTCTATGGATAATTCCAATCGTAAAAATCTGGGAAATCAAAATTACAAGAGTTCCGGGACTTTGGGCCCATGGATAGGAATTTGACGAAGTCCCACGGTTGAATAATATATTAAGAGTTCCGGAATTTCTGATGGGAGTTCCATATAATTCTCAAAGAGTTCTACTAAACGAATACCTGAACTTGATTAATCGTTCCATCCAGTATTTCGGGGGTATCGCATTTTATACAATAAATTGATTTTTTGAAATAATTATCTGAAAACGATTTTTTTATGGAATCTGGATACGTACTGTACCCAAAACCATAAGGAACTGCAGAATCTTTGACTATTCGGAGCACTGAAATAAAATATGATTTTCTAAAAGATGGGGGGCTCACTTATTTTTTCAAACTTTATTTTCAAGTGGATAATCACCAGAAATATTGATGAAATCTATTCAGAACTGCCAAACAGAATTACGTCTTTCCAAAAATGGGGGATGCCGTGAAGTTGGCCCACCATTTCTGAATATCGCTATTTTATGCATTTCATCGCCAGAACTATTTTCGGAAATTATCAGGAACTCTAGAACTCTTCCAGGGCCAAGTAAAAATCTAATTTTTTTTTTATTTGCATAATGAGGGGCCAACTTCAAAGAGATCAAGGTAGTACCCTAGATTCTCAGGTTCTAATTAAACTAATATAAGGTTTGTGTGATGGAGGTAACATATACAATTTGATATAACTTATAAAATATGAGTCGTTTAACTTGGCACAAACGGACCCGCCAAGTAGTAATCGATAAGGAATCACCTAAAGTGATTACTAATGATTAAATCACCATTAAATCATAATTAAATACGGGAAGCAGTAGTAATGTAAAAGAGCAGCGAATACGTTATAGGAAATTTTGAATATATAATTAAAATGATGGGCCAGTGCTAGATTATATAACAGGAAAACATGTAGTGATTTATATACTTGGCCTCAATAATATGATTTCCATACTTTTTGTTAGAGGAATTCACAGCACTCCTGTACTTGGCGTAACTTTTTTACACGCAAGAGTTTTTTGGCAGATATCACAAGTTTTTGTTGCTCAACGACATATAAAAGCTCTAAGCACTGACAGCTATATTTTTACAGACATAAAATGTAAATGCATTGTGATGTCGCTAATCAGAAAAATATATTGCGTTGTCAAAAATGTTCAATGGCATATAAATTTAATTTGTCAGTCCGTTTTTTTAGAAATGGATAAATATGTATACAAATTTAAAAAAATGTAATCTTGAATGCATATAAACGTCATTAATAGTGTCCAGCTTGTTGAAGCCGTATGTTAAATATAATAGAGGAGAGTGTGCTGGATTATTTACGTACCTCAGGCCGTGCGAACAACAGAGAAGATACTATAGCTTGAGCTAAACGCTAAAGCGTCGCTAGTTGCACACTTTTCTGGATACCCTGGACTTCCACGTTCGACACCTAGATACAGGAAACTACGGAGAGGAACACCTGGACATCCTATATCTCTAAAAACTGTCACCTAAAATACGAGGAACTATGCGAAGCACACACATGCGTACACGCATATACACCCGCTCAATGCGCCCTGATCCCGTACACGAAACGTATTGAACTTGGTGGCAATCAATCCAGAATCCTCAATTCCTATAATGAAAGTATCAATAACTTTTTCTCATCTATAGTGGTTCATAAGATATTTCGTTCCAAATACAGATATAAGGAGTTGACTCGGGTGAAGAGTCTCTGCGAGCTGTGCCCTGTACAGCTGATTGTCTGTACTTGGCGCGAGACTCGACCGAATCTATTGATTATAATAGGACCCATATTTTCGATTTTACTTCATAATCAATTAATAATAAGTATCAGGATTTTGTAGATACTGAAATCGGAAGAAAAGAAAAAAATTAATTGGTATTTTGTATAGCATTATAATCTGCAATAAAAAATATAGGTTCCAATTTAAAAAATCAAATTGACCTCCCAATCTTAAAAACAGCTGCGATTAAAAAATAATGGCACAGCATTGTCTTCCCCCATCGAAACCTATTGAAGTTCGTTAGAAAATTTTTTCGTAAAATGTTTTGATTTCGAGATATTCGTTTGTGTCAAGCTAAACGAGTCACTGTGTGACGCGCAATCTCGATCGAACCTTAGACAGGAATCGCGGCCAACCGAACGCCACTGAACTTGGTATTTTAGCACCCAGGAGCTGACAAAAATTCAACATCTTATTTGTATCTAAGTCATCTTGTTTCTCTCGCGAGCAACCCGCGGGGGACTCAAAGTCCCGCATGAGTATCGAACCAATTCAAAGAAAGGTAAAATCGCCTTCCACCGACTAATCCAGCTCGCGGAGGCAGCTGGTATCTTCGAAACAAGGACACTTTCCAACAAAAGTAATACATTTGATTTTTGGGCCAACGATAACAAGATCGGTCTTTATTTCGTATGTCGAACTTCTGACACAACAACGCATTTACAATCTTTCAGATTCAAACAGTTTCGGCAATCAATAGAAGACCAATAAGACCGCGAATAAAAAAAATGAGTGATTTCATTTCTAACAATGTTATACCAAATAACTACGAACAAATTTTTCGATCTATTCTGCGTAGTCAAAGTCGTACAATTCAATAAATAACTGTATACATTTGGATGCAATTCTGAGTATCCCAAAATCCAGTAAATCATTTTGTGCAAACCGATACAATTTTTAAAAACATCTAAATACATGAATCCATCCTAAAATATAACTCGACCTACGTCTCTGGGCAAGACATCCCTAACTCGAACACGATACAACGTATTTCGGAGATCAAACACTTAACCATTGCAGAGACAACACTTATTCGAACAAATTTGTAACTTAAGCAATTCACAAAATCGCGAATAAAAATATTCCACGATGGGCAACACATTTAAGCAAACCAGTTCCTTTCCGGTTGTCGAAATCTCATACCTTGGACAAACGCGAGTCTGATTGTAGGAAATTCCTGCCACGTGCCCAGAATTGCAAAAAATGCATTATTTTTATAATGCATTATTGATTTCATTAGTAATTATTTCAATAGCGAATAATGGGACTTGAATTCCATTAAACATTATTTAATCAATAATGGGGTCAAGAAAAACATTGCATTAATCTTCTAATTATTAATGCCAATTTCAGGCCATTAAGCATTACATTAGTACTAGAAAACGAAAAAACATATCATTTTGCATTACATTATTAATGGTTAATTAGAACAACGTTACATTAAACATTACTGAAGTAATAGGTAATGTGGAAAGCATTAAATTACCCATTACTATAATTATGACAAACTAAAGTATTGAATAATGCAAGATATCAAAATAAAATATTATTTCGAGTAATATATTACTTTCGGGTGATGCCTTATTGGAATAAAAATATTTAATTCATTTACATGGCAATGCCAATGAAATTTTCCTTTGACTTATGGATGTGGAAAATGTAGGTTAACGCAAAGGGTTAAGGGAATAAGGTGGATGAAATGCGGTGATGGAGTGGATGAATGGACGGAATGGTAGAATAGGGTCCTGAATTGGAAATAATGGTTTTCAATCAATGATTTTCGGTAAAAGAAATAAAGACAGCCGCTTCCCCTGTTAAACTATGGAATATTTTACTTATGGAATAAAAATATAAGTAAACTTCAAAACATCTTCGTCTTCATTCACTTTCCTTTTCGAACCACGTGTTTTAGAGAGACGTTGAGACAGCAACACTACAAAGTAAATAAACAGACCACAGACTATTCCAATTTTTCTAATATTCGCTTTATTTCGTTTATGTGAAACTCAGCGTTGAAAATATTCGCCTCTGAAGCATTATGAACTTCACACTTCATGCTAAAATAATCAAAGTATTACTATAGTAATATGTAATAGAATACTTTTGTGTTATTCATTATTTCGTTAACGGATAAAGTAACGTTTTTCGGATTTCCCATTACATTAGTAATCGATAATGGAAGTATTTCGCATCACCCATTACTTCAGTAATGCATATTGTAATGTTTTTCGTATTATCCATGATTAGTGTAACGCATAATGGTTGTGTTTTACATTTCTCATTACGAATGTAATGCTTCATGTTTTTTATCATCCAAATATAATTATTTATATAATGGATGATGTATTAGTTTCACATTATAGTTTCGGCAACCCTGCACGTGCCCACAGGCACAATCAAAACGTATAAAAGATTTTGTCGCTCACAAAACAACAATCGTTTACCAAAATATCTAAGTCTCTTCGTTCAGGATATTTAACCCTTCAACGCGGCCTCGAACGACTTCCGGATTTTCCTCAGACTTTCAAACTCCCAAAACCAAAGCGGCTCAAAAACACGACTCATGTCGTCGACAGTCCAGGCAATAAGAGACACGATTCTTCTTCGCAATCGTAATGTGCAGTGCAGGAGACAACCACCCGCTCCCATATCCGTAACCATTTTTAATTGGTCCTTCGGCACCAATCAGAAATCCCACGCACCACGTGCCAGTTTCAAAGATGTCATCATGAGAGTTAATATTACGTGATCAATCGCGGACAGATCCATGGCAGCTGTCATACGACAGGTTTCGTTCCTCATTGCGCAAATGTTCACCAGACACCCCCGGGTCCCCGGTTCACGAGTATTCGTTCCTACTTTGGCTAGCGGTAGACCTGCTGCACTGGTTGTCGCGTGTTGCGGATGCTCCGTAGCACGAAGGTCTCTGTCACGCAGGATGACTAATAACTCCCTGCTGGTTACTCTGTTCGCGTAGACCAATTCACGTACGTTAGGCGAATTGGATAGAGTCGCGAGGTGAGCGGCGAGGTAAGCGGCAGCGCACGCAGCTAAGAGCCAGCTGCTGCCTACGATGTCAATTAGTTTTCGGTCCTTCTCCCTCTGCTGTCAGTCATCCCTTGCCTCTTCTTCTTCTTCAGATTCGCTAAGCATGCAAACGCAACATTCGCAGCATGGGGTATACCAAAATAAAACAGCAAAATCACCGACAGAAAATTCTTAAGAGTGTTGGCCCTTGACATGGTGGGATCTTGCCTGAATTAATTTCTACATTTGCGTTTCCTGGCATACCGCTATAGATCCTGCCGAGATCCCCGATGGGGTAAATTTTACCTATGTCGAAACACATAAATATTTCTAACGAGTGTCAATTAAATTTGGGGTAAATTTTACCTATGTCGAAACACATAAATATTTCTAACGAGTGTCAATTAAATTTGACAACATTCATTGGCATTAGGTGGAATGAATACATAACGTGATTTATACGAATTGAGAAGTTTTGTTCTGTTACATAGCATAATATTTCTACGAGATAATTACTGATGTGCGATCAATGAACTGACATTCACTGTAAACTCCTTCTGCGGAAGAATTCACAAGCCAGCTGGCGGGTAAGCAGTGAGCAGAAAATAGACCTTTTTCTTCCTTTTATTACCACCTGTAGTGCCGTTGCTTGGCAATGTGTACAGTGAAACTTTCGGACGTTTACTCAGCGCCAACAGTCTTAATTTCATTCTCCGCGACTAGAGTGCTGAAAAAGTATATCTCGCAACCTTATTATTTAACTACTCTTTCGAAATTATTTTTCTTCTTGTGTTTTATCATTTTTAGTTTTAAATATTAGCCTTTTTATACTTCGTGTGTTAATTCCTTTATTTTAACTTTTGACGTTCAGGAAACAATACGATTTTGTCAAACATTATTACGAATAAAAATCTATATAATCTTGATATTTTATTATTTCAATGGTTAGATGAATTTAAAGGATTTTACGAACTTTTAACAACTATTCCACGTTCTTATTAAAAAGTTTGCCAAGGAATATATTCAACAATCTTGCCTAAAGTAATATTTGAAGGAAAGTACTAAAATCGTGAATAATTATAATGATTAAAAACATCGTTTGGTTACTGTGTATAATTCTAAGTTTGTGGTCGATCTATTCAATAGCTGCAAGCACTCAACCGGTACCATTAATAACTACGGGCAGAATCCACATTGATCGCGTAAGTAAAATACACAATTTTGAGGATAATATTTTTCTATTGTTATAGAGCGTAATGCCCTTAGATATTTTATATAATTTTGTTGAATTTAGTATATTTGTGCGATATATTCTATTTATATTCATACTATTTCTAGTTTTCAAAATTTTCAATCTAATAATTTAATAGCTCTAAATATCCTCGATTTCGGAGTCAACTGTGCGATCTAAGGAACTCTTACATTTGAAGTCATTACGAAAAAGGCACCTCCAAAGCCTAACAGACGAATTTTATATCACACACATACATTCTTGAGTGTCTGTCAATCACGAACAAATTTTGATAAATTACTTATATACACATCCAAGAAAATATAAACACAAATAGGCAGTGCCATAGGTGTGTATAGAAATAATCAGCTGAAATGCTTCGGCAAAGGTTTGGTTATTATAAGAATTAAATGATCCTGCTAAAGCATTCAAGGGTTTCAATTCATTACTTCTATATACTATTTATATGAATATGGGTATTCGATTTTTAAGTTAACACTAGATTTACAGACATTTCTTATATACCTATCTCTACGAACACGTGTCAAGTTGACGCGTGAACGAAACCGCTCATTTTCTTTAAAAAACAACTCATTTTAATCAAAAAGAACATAATTATATATTATTAACTTAGAATATTTAACATTATACAACGTTAAATTTATTGAAGTTAGCATAAGTGGTAGGAGAGAAATGTAAACGGTTTATGTAATTTTTCTTGTGCTTCAAAATTACGCGTCCCGTAAACCTAGTGTCACTCTCATCGAAACTCTCTTTTATTTAATGCAAACATATACGTGGGATTTTAAGCATACACGTGTACTATTTCTGGTGCAATACTTTTCATGATTAAGTAGTAATTCGTACGTATTTCTTAGCAACGTGATATACAGGGTGTCTCACCGAAAGCGCACACCTCTGTTATTTCGGCTACTATTCAAGATATGGTAAAAAGTTTCAGACAAAAGTTGTATGGTTTCAAGGGATCGATTTTTCATCCAAATAAATGCTCTGGCGGTACTGCAGCCGATGATTGTTCAATAAATTTGCTTCTCAATAATTTGGAAATGACTGGATAGATTTTAGTAAGGAAGATCTTAAAATGTTAAGAAATAAGCGCGCTACATTGCGAACTACAAAAAAAAGCATTTAGCGTGCTGTATCTCGAAATTAAATGAATATAAAAAAAATCATTCCTTGAAACCATATAACTTTTGTCTGAAACTTTTTTTCGTATTCCTGTATAAGAATAAAACATAGTTCTATACACATTCAGCTAAAGTTTAAAATATCGCTTAATATGTTAAACATTTAAAAAGATTTTTCTTCAGCTCAGATTATTATAACATGATATTCACTCTGTATCATGGAAACAATAATTCGTAGCATCTCAATAGTTTTTACAGTGATTCTTTTTTTACTTGCTAAACATTAAGGAGGGAAATCTGATTGAGGAAAAATAATAGAATGGGGCAGATGAGCCAGCTGCAGATGCGAGAGAAGTGGGGAAAAAGAGAGAGTAGCAAAGAGAGAGGATAATAAGAAGGCCAAAAGTCATATTGTTACTAGGTGAATGCCCTCTGGATCCACTTTCAACTGTGTTACCGTTTTTCTTTTACTATAGGTGCACCATCGTATACAGAATTTATTAAATGAGGAAGATAGTTAACCTTTTTTAACTCTAATTTTGTGATACACATTTCTTTTAAAATCATTAAAATTATAATTCAATGTGGAATTAAATGGAAATAAAACTTCATAGTATTTATTTTGTGCACGGCCGAATACGTTTTTTCAGACTGTGTGTAATAAGAAAAGTACACTTTACGCATGTAAAATCGAACTTTACTCACGGCAGTGCAAAAAGTAGCGTACGCAACTCGTGCGCGACTGTTTTTTACTTTGCGCACTAATTGCATAATACACTACTTAAACACTATCCTGCGAAAATGTTGTTTCATACATTCGAGGTAGGACAATTTCGCACGGTCATGTTTAAGACTGTTCACTAATATTATTGATTGTATTGGAATATTCACTAAAAATAAAAGACCCGGAGAAAGATGGGTTAGTATTTTTTAGGTGATAACTGTTTCTGATTCGGATATAGGGTACTTATAAAATAAAAAAAAAATATTTATGTCTCACAATTTTTATTGGAAAATGTTTTAAATCGTCAATTATCTAGTAGTAATAATCTAGCATATATGGCATGAAAAGAATAAGATTGATTTCATAAAAAATGAGGTTATATCGAAATAAATTGCGTTTAGAGATACTACGTGTCTTGTAAATTTAATGACTTTATTCTAAAAACTAAAATTTACGAAAGATTGAAAATATCTTAAAAGAAACCTTATTGAATAAATATATTATACATGGCAGTGTATAGACACGGAGTAAACAATCTTCGGGTGCTCAAACAGTATTGCGGCTCAAGATCCTAACGTTACTTTCCTTCATGAATATGCAAGAGGCATTTTATGAAAGGCATCATTTGAAGACTCTCCTCCGACAGTCCCGTCAGTCAATTGCACGACTTGTGTCGACAAACGTCTACACACAATTTCAGATCAATTGGAACAGCCTGCGTAGTAAAATGGTTAAAGACCTGTAATAACCCGGTATTGGTGTGGGATACTTGGAGATGAACTTATCGGTCTGTATTTTATTGATGGTAATTTGAACGGTGAATAATACCGTAATTTTTTAGAAAATGAACTCCCAATATTGCTTGAAGACCTAAGCTTGGAGGTACGACACGACATGTGGTTTCAACATGACGGTTTTCCGGATTTCTGTTTGTGGGGTTATCTAAAGAGTCAAGTTTATGAAGAAATGCCAACAACTCGGGATAACATGATCGAGCGAATCAGGTCTGCTTGTGGAAAAATAACACCAGACACACTTCGCAGTTGTGTTGAATCTTTCGAAGCTCGAATTAACAAGTGCATCCAAGTGGGAGGACACCATTTTGAGCACTTATTCTAAAGGGTTAATTCAAAACAATCAACCCGATGGTGAGAGACAAGGGGACTCACCGAAATCAAGCACCCCAAAGGGAATAGGCCACTACTACGTCCACGTCGTTATTCCTGGGTAGAGCTAAAAGTAGTGCCTACATTTAAATTGATTACAATTGAATGGTCCTCCTGAATACATTTAAAACGTTTCATTTACCTTTCGTTTGGAAGCGTTATCCTTGAAATAATCAACAATTTCATTTTTCGCCATTGCAACGCCATCTATTGCGAATAGCAAAAAAATTTTAAAACAAAATTCACGTATTTTTTAAAGGCGAATCTGAGTATGTGATAAAAAATAGGGGTTCCTATTTGAAATTCCAAAGTTACCCCCCTCCTGCCCCCAGGGGGTGGGTTTTTGGGGTACATTTTTGCAAAGTCGCTTTTCCCCCTCGAAAATAAAAAGTTTTTATTACAGACATTTTTTTCGTAGGATGCGTATTTCTTGAGATATTTCGATGTCTCAAGTTAAAAAAAAAACACCCTGTATCATATAATTCAGAATAATCCAAGTTAATACGTGTTCAGAACCGATTTTACAATTAATGTACAACGTGTAAAAAAAACACCGTAAAGCAATAATTACTGAAAAGCATAAAAACTATTTTTCACCTAAAATACAATCGCAATGTTGCCAGCGTTCGGCGGAACTGCAATAGCGGCGCGATTGCGGTCGAAAATTAGAATATCAACGCTCGTCATTTGTACAAATCTAATCCGATCGAGCTGAATTTTTGATATAATATAATTAAATGTACTGTAAAGTGGCGTTACAGAGCTGGAGGGGATACCACCTAGGAATGCCGAATAAGTGCCCGACTTGGCTGTCCGAAGGTATCGGGTTCGATTCCCGATCAGAACTCCTAATTCTGTGGAAATTCTTAGCTCTCTAGCACTCCCTGGCGGCTCTGTGGATAAATTAATTGTAGCGGGGCGAGCCAGGTACCCCGTTATAGTACATACAATCGATGGATATTGGTTATTATGGACAATTAAAAAATTTATAGTGAAGTTTCGAAAAATAAGCCATGATACTAGATTCGTTAGAAGCGGCAAGGACTGACGAACATTTCTACGCAAGAATCAACTCGATACAACCATTATTACCGGATTAATCGCGATTTAAAAATTGTGTGTCGGATTAACGCTGTGCGTAGCAACGCGTATCCCCTCTCTTATCTACCGGGCAAAGTCGGTCCACGCTCAGGACGTTTTGCTCTTTCCAAAGGCTCAATTGTCATCTGACATCGGTCTGTTATAAAAACGTGCAAACCTCTTCGAGGAATCTGACCAGCCAGCCGTCCTTCTTACTATATTTAAATCTACGCCCTTAACATAGGTGGCAGAAGTAGTTGCATTTGTAGTTGGATGCGCAGAAAAAATACTAATGCCATTTCCAGCATTTTTTGAAAGTAACTTAATCCATTTGTTTATGTAGAAACGGTTTGTGCACAGATAGGCACTATAGGCTTCTTTATGTAAATAAATAAACGGTCAATATTTTTTGTTTATACTCCTAGTTACATTTAAGTATTTTACAACAATACTAGCAACAACGCATCAAATTATCTACCAGTATCTATATTTAATTGCGAAAGTTCCTTCATTTTATCATAATTATATTCTCCAATTGAAAAAGCGTGCGCTTGTCTATATAAACGGAGACACGATAACGTAATGATATTTTATTTTCTAACTATTATAGCTATCAGAATAACTTTGAATAAGTAAGTTTGTTCTCATAGAAAGATAATAATCCAACAATTTGGTATATAATTTAACTTAATTATTTGTTTTTATCGAACGATTACCAATTTCATTTAAATATTCCAAACACTTACGTTTTTTTTCAGTTCTAATTATGAATAAAGTTCTGTATATACGTAATTTTTTATAGTATTATTTTTTTTTTGATCGCCAAGATAAAGACGTAACGCATCCCATGAACATACTCGAGATAATTCCACGTACAATTGACCATGATTAAAAATGTCTTTTCGAAGGTCAATGGCAATTTGACCGAATGTTTGCCCTTGAGATTTATTTATTGTCATTGCAAAAGCTAGTTTAACAGGGAATTGTCTTATTTTGAACGTGAATGGATAAATATCTTCACAATATAGCGTAATGCGGTTAATGAAGACGTCATCCCCCTTTTTCAATCCCCAGTTAGAACATTGCATTTCAAAATATTATTGCCTAATTCTGTGACCAACAATCTTGTACCATTACATAATCCTTCATTGACATTGAGGTTCCGTATGAGCATAATCACAGAATTAATTCTTAGGCGTAATTCGTGAGAAGAAAAGTTTGGTGGATTTAGAGTGTTTAAATATTCTCGTAGAACCACCTCATTAATATCGCCATTATCACAATTTTCAGTACTATCTCTACACTCGTATAAATGCGTTCTGTTGATTTATCTAATAATTCGACGACTTTCCTATTAATTGGTTCAACATCGACGTTACGTCTAGACAGAATTATAGCTTTAGATAATTCTGCAAATCTTTTTTCTCTTATGAGAGAACCGTATGTATTTTCAACAACATCTGAACCTGAATACGCTATGGATCGTTCAGGAAGACGTTATTTAAAACTCCATCACCAACGGCCAGTAAAAATTTTGCAAACTCAGATTCCGTTGGTAACGTTCTCATATTCTCGGTTAATACGAGCTTGAAATAATTTTTCCACAATGGACTAAATTTAATTGATAAACTAACCAATTCGCTGCGTGTTGCTCGTACTTTGATAGGAAGTAACTGGCCGGAAATCTCCACCGAGAATCATTATTTTTCCTCCGAATGGACGACTGTTATTCATAATGTCTCATAATGTTCTATCGATAATATCTAATGCGTATTTTGAAACCACTGGTGGTTCATCTCAAATGAAAACGTCTGTGTTCTTAAGGTATTCAACGTTTTTCGATTGCTTCTTAATACTTGATGTGGAATCAGCAAAACCAAACATTTTATGAACGGTTTTTCCGTTAGGGAGCAAAGTTGCTGCTATTCCCGTAAACGCCGTTGTACATATTTTTTTGTTATTACCTTTAAGTAGGTAATGCAGAGTTGTGTAAATAAAAGTTTTGCCAGAACCGTCTGGGCCGTCAATAAAAATGCAAAACAAATTTTCATCCTCATTACCGATAATAGCTCTATTCAAAAAACTAAATCAACAATTTCTTTTTTTTTTCGAGTTCAATTTCTCATATTGTTCAATACTGATTGCTCTGGATTGTTCCGGGAGTATTGAACTGCCGCCTGTGTCTTCCGCCTCTGATATCTGATCCATATCCGGAAACTCAGAAAGACTTGGCCCTTCGGTTAAGAGCATGACATTTATTTGTCTATATGCTTTCGTGTAAGCTTCAAATGTGCCATAATTTCTCGTGTAGTCTTGTGATAGCGCATCTTTAGACTCTTCCCAAAGTTCATTCGGATGAACTGGATGACAATGAATTAAAATTCGCACAAATAAATGACGCATTTTTCGAGGCATCATCCAAACTTCTGCTTCATGCATGGCTCGCTTTTTCAAGAATCGAGAATTCTAGAAAACACATTACAAGTGTTTATGTGTTGATAAAATGTGTTAAATGCTGTCCTCTTTAATGTCGCAAATCTAGTGATAAGGTATAAAATTTATTTTTTATAATGAAATAATTAAAATACATCTGTTATTTATAATTTTTACTCTGCAATTAGTTCATACATAAATAAGTTCAATAAGAGTTGTTTAAGCGTTCTGTAAAATCGTATTATACTAAAATAAGCATACGCCCCTCTGCCTAGTTTTCGGGAAATCAAGCTAATTCTTTCTGAAATATAAGGGAGAGCATGTGTATGTACATGCTCCCGTCCATAAAGGGTTAAATTTTTCGATTTAAATTAAAAGATCAGTGTCATGCAAGTCATTGCCGAAATTCCTTGCATGGCAGTGTTTCTCCTCAGATAATTTTGAGTCTTCGTAGTATCGAGTTAGAATTAAGATTTTGATGGATTTGAGTCTATTGCATATCGAGTTAGAGTTAAGTCTGAGATTCGAATGTTTTCTTTTAAACGGCTATTTGGAACTTCCTTCTGCCTAGGAATTAAAATACCGATTACCTGGATTCGGCTTTGTGATAATTCCCGCTCACGAAATATAAAAGAATTAGACTTTTTGTTGTAGGAAAAACGTCGCAAGATCTACTTTATAAAATATTCATCATGGCACAATATCATAAACATATTGTGTAATATAATATTAGGATCTTAGTTATATCACTTATCATATATCTGTTTCTGTAATTTCAGAATTATCAACCTGCGGATGTTCGCCGCCACTTATCGATATCACAACAGGCCCAAATTTTAAGTGACGTCCAGCAGCATGAACACCAATTTAATATTCCTGTTCCATTAAAGGATCAAACAACACCGCCAATTACATCCTTTGCGAAATACAATGTTGACCAAACGGAAAGTAGAAATGCAGCACAATCTCCTCACTATTACCAGCAACAACATCATCACCAAGCAGATTATATAAGTAAATCGAAAGATCCCAGTTACTTCCAAATTAATAAAAGTACATTACTAACGCAATCATTAAAGCAACCGGAGATTTTGCAACACCCACAGTGGGCTATACAACAAAACAGCCAGTATCAAACGCAACATCGAGGCGATCAGGAAAGTTGGCAAAAAGATATATCACCGCTGTCAAATAATGATAAAAAACTATTGCTATTAAAAAACTATTTCGAAAACCAACAAGGACTTGAACTTTTACAAAGACAGGGGGCGCAATTACTTATCGACCGGCAAGAGTTGATGAAACAGCAACTTTTAAAATTGAAAGAATTACAACATTTATCAACTGTGCGGCCTTTCATGACACAAAAATCAAATGCAATATCTGCCACTGTTCCCTCTTTGATCCTAACTACGCCAACAGTTAAAAAGATTACTCAAGAAGAGAGTGAATTATTCTTAATGGCGATAGAGAAACATAAACAAAAATTTTCACCAGAAACCTCAAGGTCGCCATTTATTTCAATAAATAAATTGTCCAATGTGACTTCTCGCGAAAAAAATGAGAAACAATCAAAGCAGGCATTACAAAAAAGTAATAGCAGTTTAATAACATTTAAAGGTGATAAGTTATCTTCAAATATTCAAGAGTCTAATGTCGTAGCAGTAGCACAATCAAAGCCACAAGTCGGAATAATTTTTTCGACAGAAGAACCTCTAGTTGAACATAAACAATATGCTATAAAGACGAATTCAGAGCAAGCATTATTACCACTTACTTTTGAAGCTGAAAGGGAAGCCTTACTAAAGCAACTGACAGTTCCCATATCCCATCCTTCAGTTGATCACACCATAAGAAAGCTTTCTGTAGGCGACTTGTTTCTATCAAAGGGAGAAAAACTTAATGTTCCTCGCCCTCCTTATAATCGAACGACTGCTGTCAATCTCAACACGAATTCCAGTTTAAAAATCATGATGACAACAATCAAGCCGCCTAATGTAATTTTAGAAGAACTGACGAAGGACGTCCTTCCGCCTGGAACAGATTTTGAAGTTATAAGGCACAAGGGTGACGGAAGTCTCGAGGATCTTGGTAAATTACCAATTCAAAATCTTCATTCGACAAAAGTGACCTTCGTGGTCCTCGAGGAGCAACCCAACGGAAGTTATAAGATTCAAGGCATCAAAGGGAATAGTGACAACGGTAGCGAGGGTGACGTGCAATCTATTGTTGACAAAATTAAATCCGGAGAACTGAAATTACCTCCATCTGCGCTACATCCACAAAAGTTATCGACGAGCATACCTTTTCTTACCAAAACTACGGAAATAAGGAGCGTCACGAAGTCCAGAGAGCGATTATCCACTCTTCAACCGACTGCAAAGGAGAATTCATTTTCTAATGCAGAGAATGCGTCTGCAACTCGATTTCTAAACCATGAAGCCCCTCCTCGGAATAGCGACAAGTAAGTAGAGGGACAATTTCAAATTTGATACCATATTTTCCCTTCGCGCCTTTTTTATAATATTTCCTTATCAATTAGAAATACTCCAGTTTTACATATGCTAATTCTACACGCTCACTCCTCCCGTTATTATACGGGGAAAATATTTGATTCATTGTCAGTTAGAGATTACTCAAGTATCATCTTTTTTTATGCGTGGGAAGTCATTCTGTAGTCCCTTTAATAGGTATGCGATGTACCTTGTTTCAACACGATTGTCTATGGTGGATAATTTACATATGTGTGGAAAATTAACAGAGATCTAGATAGCTTCGTTTCGGTAATCAAGTATGCATCTTTCCTAAATAGGCCAGTAATTTGGCATATATCCTTTAAAACTAAATCTTGATCTATGAATAATTTAAGATTATGAGATACGGGAGGTGTTTCGGCAAATGATTAATAGCGTCACGTGCCGTGCCTTTGGGTTTTGACTCTCTTACACATACGTGAATAAGGGAAGCATAGTGAGAAAATATGGAAGACACCAGAACGCATAGTTCGGGCTGGAATTGCTCCTTACAATTGCATTGCGTGCAAAGCCTACCGAACAGTACGGCTCATTTCGGGCTCGGGTGATACAAAGCTATCGGCAAGATCGTAGACTCCGACTTTTAGGATATTTCGCGGGGAACACGACTCTCTATGGTGGTTTGCGTATGGTGCGTGTGCATGCGCGAGGGCATTCACTTTCGGTGCGACCGAGACGCAGACGGACCCGATCGTCATCACACAGTACACGCTCTTAGGATAGCTGCGTTTCCGATATGTACCGCGCATGCGGTTTTGCTTACGGAAGTTCCCGCTAGAATGGATACCCGAAGGGAAGCGATTCGAACATACCAATGCCTAGGGTGCTGAAAGTCGGGATGTATCCTCCCCGAGAGAAAGGAACTTCTCTCCAGTAAGACCTGTTAAAACCACGACTCTAACTGCTATGAGCTCGTGAATCCTGTTACAAACACCGAGGTGGGAATAGATCTTAGATTGCATTGTACCCTGATTTGTTCATTGAATTGAATAAACGAAGCAGAACATTATTGGTTGTGCAGTTTTCTAGCACGTCTACCCAATGACTCCGAAATTATCTCTCGTTTACTCCCCTTCATGATTTTAAGAGATTTGGCCTTTCTCAACTTTTGGATTTCAGTACGTTGGGAGCATTCAAGGAGCTAACAACTTCTAACACACAATACCTACGGTATGGTTGGGCGCCAGATTCCAAAACGGGAACCACGTATCCGTTTGTAGTCGATTCTTCCGTTCAAGCCTTCCTTGACTAACTCAGGTCTGCGGAGACGGCGGAATTCGGAATAACAGGTCGAATGGGTCGAGACGATCACGCGACAAAAAAAAAATCAAACAAACGCTGCGATATCAGATCCCAAGGTACGGTTTTACTCAAGAGGACGGCGGCGCGAAGCGCGACGATCTTTTACAATACCGAGTTAGCGAAGTACAAAAAAAATAGGAATTCAAAGAGACGTGCAACGAGATAGCACACTGATCATTCAAAGAAATATCGGCTGGTACCTCGCGTACCTTAGGAATTCGAAATGGTGACGCGACTAATCCGCGGTCACCTCAAAATGATGAACCGACCGTCAAGGACCTGTACGCGTCGCGACAGACACGGATCAGTTCGGAACACTTGACAAAAGATCTAATCCAACTGATAACGGAACACCATTCAATTTCGAAACAGTGAACCCTGCCGATCGACGGAGTTTCGTGCCTTGGCAACAATCAAATACGAATCAAGGGATCTCCCCTCCGCGTGTCTTCTGCACGCACAGCCAAATCGCGAAACACAAAGTCAAATTTTAAGATATTGCACGAACACACGTCGCTCACAAAAGTCAAAAGGCACTCGCTTACCGCGGCGTTCCCTAGTTCGCGTATCCCAGAAAAGCGTCGGCCCACAGCACTTTGTGCACTCGCGTACCAATCTAATCGTAGCAAAACACCAAGCAACACGTGCCGCGACTTCACTTGTCCAAGCAGGATCGATTCTAGATCTTCAAGCGCTTTGTCTTCGCGTGAAGAATAGCACCCCTTCCCTTAGGATAGTGGGCGACGATTCGCCCTGCGGACGAATCCTTCAACCCAAAATTCGCAGACAGTTCATAAATATTGGTTCTACGACGAGTATCATTCGTCCTCGGGCGAGCGTGCACCAGGCGTCCCTGGATTCCCAACTCGCGGATATATGCTTAAGCGAAACCTGACGGTGGGCGCTAGACCATAGGGGTCGGCAGCGTTGCTCAATCGTTGGGCGCTTCGCGCGCCACTTCCAGTCGTCGTGGTTGAAACTCAGCCGGGCAGGGCGCGTTACTGCCTCGTGACGTCACAGCTCTCCCGCGTTGCGCGCGCCTCCTGGGCCAGTAGGACTGCTCTCCGCAGATAGCGCGAGTGTCGACCCTCGTGCTCCCTCCTCCTGGAACTCCAGCTGGCTCTTTCCTCTCTCTCTCTCATGTCGCGTCTTCTCGGGCACGGCGACCGAGCAATCTATACGAACTCCAGCAGAGTACACGGCAAAACAAAAGAAATAATAGAACATCGGGTCATAGGTCTTAAGAGGCCCTTGCGGTCGGTGGATCCTGCCTGGACTTTCATTGTGGCTTCTTGCCACGTTCGCCTTTCGGCGTGATTTCCGCCGAGGACTCTACGGGTGCAATCCACCAAGTAACACAGTTTATCAGTCAACTTCTATTTTTATAAATTAATTATAGTAGTACTGTGTAGTTTAAAATTACTGTGATGTTTCTCTATGTTGCCGTGGGATATAGGGATCAAAATCAATATAATCGATATTACCAACGGTCGGTATTTGATCATCATTTGATATCGTTGTCAAAGTAACAGCCAACAGTAGAGAAGTAAAAAATAGTAGAAAAAAGAGGAATCCCAAGATCTACATACTTGGAATAACTATTCGACAAAATGATGGCCACACAAGTGGATATACCCATAAGAAAAAGGAAAGGAGAAGAATAATATGCGGATATGTCACACAACCTCCCACAAAAATATTGAAGAAATATTAAAGAAGCATATGGTGGATAATACTTTAAAAAGGTGGATAGAGTGAAATTTATTACAAACAATTACTGATTGGTTTTTTAGTTAGAGTAAATCTATACTAAACATAAAACCTGAGTTGTACATCATTTAAAGTGAAAAGTGGAAATAGGTAGTAGTATTATGATACAAACATGTGGCTGTCTCATGATAGCACACGTCAATGAGAATTTCATGGATTATGTGCTCAAACATTAAAATTAATTTCCTATAACTTACATTTTTTCTTGAACCTCAGGCAGGGTACAGGTCATGCTGTAAGTCGAAATTAGATCAGTAAGGGCTCATTTTCTATGTATTATCATAACACTTTTCACTATAAAACGATGTACAAGTTATTTTTTATGTTTACCATAGATTTATTCTAACTAAAAGAAAATTCAGCAATTGTTTTGTGATATATCCGCACATTATTCTTATCCTTTCCTCTTCCTTGTGAGTAATCTATTTATGTGACTATCATTTTGTTGAATACTCATTCCAAGTATACAAATCTTGTGACGGCTCTTTTTCTACTGATCTTTACTTCTTTACTGTTTGCTTTTACTTTGACAATGAGATCAATATATTGATCAAATACCAAACGTCGGGAACATTGACTATGTTGAATTTTGACACCTACATCCCACGGGGACGTATAGAAACATCACAGCAATTGCAAACTAAACTATACTGCTACGGCCAATTTATAAAAAACAGGAAATGACTGATGCACCAATATTCATTAAAGTTATTGAGTTTAAAACCAAAATGCCTGATATTATGTATACTGTAAGCTATTGAGATATTTCGCGATTTTTGGACGAGTTTGAATCGCAAGACTTTTTGAAGGATTTGTTGACTGGGCAGGCATCTTGATAGGAAACAATACTTGTTTTTAAAATAAAACTAGTAGTAATATATTGTCCTATAAATTACATGCTAAGAAGTTAGTTAATTGCTATCTTACTCTCTCATACACTTTTATAATTGTTTACAGTGTATACTACGAGATTTTAACGTAGAATTTTTCATTTTTTTAGGTTTGTGTGAGGAAATAATTGAGTGGTACTCGCGATATTAATGTATACTGATATGTTGTAAACTTTTTTTGCCGGGTTTCATGTAGCGAGCTTATATTTACGTCTGTCGATTACAGGCGACAGCTCGAGACTGACTCATTTGCGGATAGTCGAAAAACAAAATCGCGCAGCTAAGTGATGACTGCCCTTTTGTACAGGCACTGGCTCATGTACTTCACTATTCTCAACAGATTTAATTTTTGATTAGACATTTTAATTTGCCTAATTGTCTCAGCGGTTTCTTTAAGTATCGGCTTACTGGTTTTTCTGTTGTATGTGACGCGTGCCGACTGATAGCAATTGCAGCAGTCGCTGGTTTTTGGATTCTTGGAATGTCAAAGAGAATTATCCGTAACATTATTTCCTCGGGATTGTCGCTGTGACTAATTTTAAGGAAATTATGTAATATTAGGGATTTTAAGGTCCTATTTTCCCTTTCCTTTATCGGCGTCACTGTGAGAAGTCGATAGGAGTTTTAAGGAATTTTTGAATTTGAGGAGTTCTTTCAGATACAGTTATGCACATCCACAGTGCGCTATGCACCCTTATGTGGGGCTCTCGACATGTCCATCATCGAGAATGGGTGGTTGGAAAGGAAAAAGGATAGAAGATGGGAGGTATAAGAGTGGAACATTACAGTTGCGACGTACCTTCGCGACCCTTCACAGGAACCAGATGCAACGCTCAGGCCGACAATTGTTTGCTCAGTACCCAGGAGCTAATCTTGTCTAAATGTTGGGCGCTAGGTTCTTCGCGAACCAATTCGTTTTGAATAAAAAGGAAAACCTTCTACTCCACGCCGACCGACTCAGCTCATTGGATGCAGCGGGGATCTTCAGAACAACGAACCAAATAAATCACACGAAAAACGTTCTATTATATTTGCAATCACAGTTAAGTTTACTACTCAATTAATATACGCGGTTTCGAGTTTACAAAAGAGAAGAATTACTTTGAGTTTACAAAAATGGTAACTGCTTCTCTTGCGGTCGGAAATAATAAATACTTGAAAAAAAATTAATTTATAATAACTTTAGTTAAAATAATATATAATAGAATAAGGTCGTGGAACACAAATTAAATAGGAATGAATATAATTCAAAATAAATTCCTACTTCGTGACTTAGTATGGCACAAGAGCCAACCAATAATGACAAACAATAAAAACAATTGAATCGTCACGTTCGCGATCAGCGTTACACTGACCTCAAAGACCTCGGGTTTCCCGCTTACGTATTCCTAGCCAAACGCGTACAATTTGAAAATTTTGCACTCAAACTAATGCAGGGAACACTCGTACGCGAGCGGGCCCTTTACGCGAGTCAGAGTGTATGGCTGTCGGTCTTCCGTCGAGGGTCGTAAATGGCTAGTCGGGTAGTAGTCGGTATCCGCCGAGTCGTAAGCCAATGTACTTCGCTCGCATAGTAGTTTGGAGCCGAGAAGCATCTAGTTGGCGCCGGAGACGTCACCCGCACGACGCGCGCCACTCCTGGGCCAGCTAACTCGTTGACGTAGCTGCCCCGATCGCCGTTCTTCCTCCGTGTCGCTGGGGTCGTTCTCGTTGGCACGTAAGCTCGGTAAGCACGCGAGAGATACAAAATTTGGCTTGACAAGGAAAGAATAGAATAAACAAATTATAAATCAAATCATAAATCTAATAGGCCCTTGAGATGGATGGATTCTGCCTAGATAAATCTTCGAAATTTTATCAGATACTCTCGAACAGCCCAGTTTCGGTCGAGGACTGTAACTAAGGAACTCACCACATCACACAGTATATATGGATATTAATTCATGTCGCTAAAGTAATATTTTAGTTATACGAATGCAATACAAACAATAAACAGCAAGTTGGCATCGCGAGGCGTTAAATTTTCGCACTCTTCAAGCCTACATTTCAAGGGCATATAAACGGCACAGTATTTGGACTCCAGGCGTTCTGCCATTAGGGCTCAGGCAGCTTGTAGTATGTATTAAGAAGATAACCGTTTTGGACAAAGTAGCAATCTGGTTCCTTAGATATTAAACCGTGAAGGTACTACTGCTCGCGAAATTACAGAAACCGCGTGGAGCAAGTTGGCAAACCGACGCCGTCTCAAGTTTTGTTTCTATGCACATTGACTGAAATGTTACAGGATCGTCTTATCGTAATTTTTCCTGGTTGCATCGTTATATGCCAGTTACTCATTATTTTTACTGCTGTCATATATATCTCCCAAAAAACACTTACGTGTAAAAAACTGTGCCAAGTACAGGAATGCTGTGAATTCCTGCAATAAAAAGTATTGATATCATATTATTGAGGCCAAGTACGTAAGTCA